>CM060180.1:17006932-17113549 GCA_030549775.1 Tamarix chinensis | reverse complement strand
TGAGATGAAAAACATGGGTTGTTTGTGTTGGCTTATGTGTTGAACTATATAATACACATAAGCGCACATGCCACCACTCATCCATCTAGCTAGGGTTGGGTATGGTGTGGGTGGGTAATAGATCTAGATTGGATTTAAGTTCTTACATGCTTTGGATAAATATTTGCATCGTCTTAAATGATAGTTAGTCTTATCCATTTTCTTTGCCACAATCCAAACATTTTCGAATGATCCTTGTAATGGAAGCTAGTCTTTAGAAGATTGAGGTGAATTTTCAATACTTTACCTCTTTTTTGTTCTTTAAAAGAGGACTTTAGGATTGGTTTTTGCAAAGATACCGAGCACTACTCTTCTCCTAAACTTTTTTCTCTTGTTTCTTCTTCACAAAGATACGAGCCAATGATAAACAACAACAATCCATAGTCTTCAGTCTTGAGTACATAAGATTAGAGTCTCGTTGTGCTACCTTGGTGACAAACTAGCTCGAAGATTGCACCACTATCTTGCCAGAAAATTCGCATCAAGGTAGTGAAGCTATTATTGGTACAATGATAAAAAATTATTTCTCTACTCTTATTTACGGTTCTTGTTATTGCATAAGCTACTCATCTTTTCCTTCAAAGTGTACTTGAACCATATGTCACTCTTACCAAAACCATCTTATATTTGATAAATTTTGTATTTGAAAATTTTAAACTACCATTAGTCTAATTAATTTAGGTGAACTTGATTTCTAGTGGATGAGGTCCACTGCAACGTAGATTTCTTTTTTCTTCTTTATTTATTTATATTTGAAAGGAGGATGGATTAAAAAGAGCTTATGTATATATAATCAGTTTTAGTGGTTATGGGTAACCAATTAATTTCTTCCTTAAAATGATATTAATTTTGAAATTCGTATTAACAATGGTAATGGATATGGCATATAATGAGATGGTTCTAATTAGAGCTATAAATAAGTTGAGTTAGTTTGGTTTTCGACTTGATTCATTAAAAGCTCAGTTCGATTCGTTTATTTAGTTAAATGACTCAAGCTCGAACCTTACTTTTGAGTTTATTTATTAAACGAGTCAAGTTCGAAAAAACGAGGCTCGATTTATTTTTTTGCTTTTGTTCTTGAGTTCGGCTCGACTTGTTTGTTTAGTTAATTGAGCTGAGCCTGAGCCTGAGCCTATAAGTATTCGGCTTGACTTTACTATATCAACTTGGCTCATTTACCATACTAATTATAATGAACATTATGCCCCAAAGATATGAAGTCAATTCATCATGTATCGAGGATTAGGAGGCGGGTGATGCAGTCCATTAACGTTTAGTAGCTCGGCTACTCAAACAAATATCCGTCAGACCAGAAAGTATACAATTAATCAGTCATTTATTCAAAAAATACACCGCTATCTTCAACTGAATTGAATTTAATTGTCAATTGCTTTTCATTATCTAATACGTAGCTTGGTATTCAGCATCTATACCTTCACCGGGCAAGTCTAAATGGGTTTGTCTTGTCATTATCTCTTCCGTCAATTGAAGTGCGGTCCAATAGATACAATAATATAATACATCAAATTCATATAAAGTTTTATTTTAACAGTTTTAATTCGAATAGGACCGCTTTATGATCTCAATCCAAAATATTAAATATTTTTACTAATTTATCTTCAGATTTTAAAAAATTTCTCCAAAATTTTCTGTTAATCTGAAACTATTCATTAAATATTTAACAATGATTAGGTTTATATTATTAATCCATCTTTTGTATATATATTTAATATGTATATACAAAGTTAAATAAAATATATATACAGATGTTTGAATATTTCCCGTTCCTCTTTCAATATTGTAATATTTTTAGGGTATTATTATTTATATAATAATTTATATTTATCTTTATATAATTACTAATTATTTTAAAAAAAATTAATTAAAATGACACTTATTATAAAAAAATATGATCTTAATAAATGAATGACTTGGAGAAGGGAGAGAGAGAGAATTAATAAAGGTAGAATATGATTAACAACAATCCTGAATCAGATTCCACGCCTAACTATGCACCTACCTATTCGAAGGAATATGATTCCCTATAGGTAGGTACTTCCATTTGAATGAAAGCTTTTACTTTCTTTTGATTCATTTAACTTTATTTATACTTTGAAAAATACAATCAACGCTTTTCCATTACATCAAGTTTCTAAAACTGTGGTAGCTCCAAATATTGGAAAACGAACAACATTATTGGCTTGTTTTAAATTATTTCAATGACAATGAAAATATACTTTAACGAAAATGCTTTTTTTTATTACTATAAATAACTAAAAAGAAAAATCAGACTTCAGCTTCTTCTTTTTTTTTTGTCTTTTTTTCCCTGATATCACATAGAAATAGCAATGTCTTGAGTTGGAATTAAAGAACCATATCCAAAATCCAATAAGACATAAAATTCATAAATGTATTCACCCAAAACCTCCTAAATATCCATTTACTCACCTATACCTGGATAGATGATACCCAAAAAACTTTCCTTAATTAATATAATTTATTTTATAATAAAAATTAACTTATATTAAGCAAATAAAATACTTCCAACAACAAATTATAAAAGAAAGACCAACATAGTGAGACCAGTAAACTAAAGTACATCTTATGGTTATTATAAAATTACTACTTTAATCCTTCATTATATATATATTAAAAATAAATTAAAACTAAAAATTGTAGTTTTAATTTTATCAGATACATACGAATAGGGGTATTCATAGATCGGATATCTGGTAAAAAAAATTAGGATATTTGAAAGATTTGATATCCGAAAAAAAACTTCGAATATCCAACACTTTGGATATTCGGAGTTTTAGATCAAATAACAAATAATTAGTTGGATATCTAAATTTTTTGAGCGGACCACAATTGAAAAATATTATATAAAAAATTATTCAATCGAAAAATAAAAAATTAATCCAATTTGAACAACTATGATCTAATAATTTGATTTGAGTATTAAATTACATTATATTCAATTAGTAATTTTAAATTATGGATAATAATTAAATATTTAATAAAAATAATAATTAAAAAGTATAAAATTTACTTACAATAAACACTAATTTCAAATTATACACACATATATGATTATATAAAATAAAATTATATAAAAAATAAATAGTGTTTAGAATGTAAATGTATATAATTTATCAGAAAAGATATTATTTGTATTTGTTGGATCGAATATCCGATTTTTTTAATTTATCAGCTCATATATTTGATTTTAAAAAAAATATCGAATCAGATCAATTTGGATATCGGATCGCAACATTAAATATCTGATAACATAAAAAACCCTATATACAAATACAAACTCGAATATAAATATGAGTATAAATATGGATATCCTACGTTCATATTGGTACATTTTTTTTCCAAGTTTATAAAGAAAATTAAAAAACAACATATAAAATATTTTATAATTTTTTCATATAAATGTATGTCATTGCTTTCTACATATTTTCCAATTGAAAATTTATTAATAACAATAATGTTATTATTATTAGTAGTAGTAGTAGCACTAGTAATACTTTTATGGAAAGCTTCAAAGAAAACGAAAGAAAAAGAAGATGGAAATATTTTTTGTGCTTGGTTAATATAAGATAATGAGATAGAAAAAGGATATGGAATAAAATTATTAAAGATAAGTTATTTGATATTTTTTTTAGAAAAATTAGAAAGAAAGTATTTTGATTTTAATTTTATTTCCTTAATAATTTCTTATAATCAAAAAGTGCCTTATTGACCCTATATTTTTCTTTCTCTTTTCCTTCCCCCCTTTCTTCTTCTTTGATCCTTGACTTGAGACTAAATTTGTCAAATAGGTCATATTAGATTATTGATATACAATCAGTTCAAGTTCAGGTGCCTTTCGCGTTTGGGTATAATTCATGTAACTATAATCCGGGTAGGGTATGTATCTAATAGGGTCATTTCAATTCGAGTTCGGATCTAATCCATCAGGTTTATTTGGATTCAGGATCAATTTAGGTATACAAACTCCGGATTATATCGGATTTGAATTGCATAGATTTGGGCTTACAGATTTTAGATTGTAGAGAATTTTAGCAAAGTTAATTCAATTTAAAATTTGTATTGATATTGATTGTTATTAATTTAATATAATTAGTAAATTGAATTTTGTGATTTATTATTATTGCTATGACTATAATAGTAATTTTTATCATATTATTTCTAATGATATACAAAATTATTATCATAAAACATGTAGTAATAATAATAAATTATTATAATTATAATATTAATTATTATGAATACAATTATAAATAGTATTATATACATAAGTATAATAATTTTTAAAATAATTATAATAATTATTGTTATTATTATAATTAATTATTATTAGTTTTTTTGTTATTGTTTTTTATTGTTATTATCCTTTTTCCTCAATTATATAGTTTGAAAATATTTAGATATATAATAATCATTATTATTAGTATAAATACAAATATAAATGTAAGTGTTGTTATTATAATATATATATATATTATAATTATTATATTTATAATTATACTTTTGTGTTTATAATAAGTCAAATAATAATAATAATAATAATAGTAGTAGTAGAAATTTTTATAATGTAAAATGATTGATCCTAATATATTATTACAATAAAGTCTTACTATTTTTGTTTCGTTTATTATTTTATTGATTGCACATTTTTATTTATATAAACTTTTATTTATAGGATAATTAATTGGTGTTTATGTATTAATTTATATGGGATAAAAAATAGTTTTATGGATCTAATTTGACTATAGTTTGAAATTATGTCGTATTTGAGTGTGATTATTTCGGATTGAATAAATTTAGATTGAGTTATTATTGGATTTCTATCCAAATATGGGTAAGGTTAGGTTATTTCGATTTAGATTATTTCGTATACAAATTACTATCAAGTTACCTAAATTTAGTCTGGATTTGAATTGATTCAGATTGTTTTAAAACTTTAAGTTGAAATGGGGTTTAATTTTTCAAATATAAATTAAATTTTAGATTGAATTATTTAAATTTTATATCAAGTTAAAGTCAAAACTTCCCTCTTCTAGAGGTGTGTCTGCATAGTGCATTGCATACCCACACGGAGAAATAAAAAAGTATTGAAGAATTGTTTGGCTGATGGAGAGTAGATTATTATTATTATTTGTAAAATTAATATGCTTATTATTTTTTATCATAATAATAATTATAGTACTAATATTAATAAAATAATACTAATGATATTATTATTAACATTAATGATAATGATAATATTATTATTAAATTTAATATTAACATAGTTATTAATATTAATATTCATAAAATAAAAATATAAAAATTACTAATATTAACATTAATAATAACATTATTATTAATATGAACTAGTAATGAGTAATACTATTACTCATACATTTAATGATATTATCATCATGAATATTAGCTTTATTAGTGGTAATAATAATAATCACAATATTAATAATGTTATTAATTTAATTAATATTAATGTTAATATTTGTGTTTAATAACATTTCTAGTAATAATAATAATAATGTTTTTATTATAATAATTTTAAGAAAATTATAATAGTATTTATATTAGTGAAAACAATAATATAATTGTATAAAAAATAATAGTATTTCTCCTATGTATGACAATAATATTATAATAATTTTTCATAATGGCCATATTTTGAAAAAGATGAATGTGTTTTAAAAAAAATTATATTAAAAGATCATTTGATGATATGAACAAATGAATATATAAATTTTGATTTAAAAAATAGAGATAAATATAATAAATATATATTTCCAAAGTTAAAGCACCCAACCATTTTTTTTTCCCATAAGCGTTCGATCCGTTGTCTATTCGTCCGCATCCGTGGGGCAAATTCCTTGGGATTAGAGATACACATACTACGCACCCACTCGGTTGATATCACCAATACCAAACAAGTGAAGTGAGTAATAAAGTTAATTTTATATTTTAAGTTAGTTATTTAAAATAATCAATTTAAATAAATAACCCCAAAGTAAGTAAAAAACCATGACATATTCGTAGGTACTACTACTTTAGGCTACGCGGTTGCGGTTAGGGGTGTGCAAAACTGAATATCCGCATCCATTCAGATATTTTTTTCGGATATCCGCTCCGCATTTTTTTAGATCAGATATCCGGGATGCGGATATCCGAAAAATATAGACCGGATTCGGATATATCCAATATCCGTATGAAAATACTATTTTATCAATTTTAATAACTTTTGCTATAATATTTTTAAAAATAAGGATCGTATATCAATTAATATTCATATCTATATTTATATAAATATCTTATTTTATCTAAAAGAAGTATTAAAATATTATTATAAATATTTAAAATATAAAAATAAATAAAATTTTAAAACTTAAAACTATAAAAACACAATAATATGGTATATTATTGAAATAATCAACAAAATATCGGATATTTTTTCGGATAGGATAATCCAAAAAAAAAACGGATATCCAAATGTCGGATATCCTTTTAAAATAAAATCGGTTCGAATATTCGAAATATCGGATCAAATTTTTAAATATCGGATCGAATTTTCGGATCCCAAATTTTTTGAACGGTCTTAGTTGCGGTGGGCCTTCCGGCGAGCAGCGGCCTTGAAATTACCTTCCAGAACCTACCTGCACCAAGTATAGATGATGGGACCAGCTAGCAGGCTATTCACACACATACACAGACAAATCATAAAATTCCTTTCGTTTGCCGGAAAATAAAAATAAAGAATAGAATTCGTTTCGGACAACTTTGTTTGAGCACGTTAGAAATGTAGATGGAACCTGACGCGGAAAGCGATAGTGTATTAGACACAAAGGAAGAGAATATTAGAATTTTTCTGAAACTTGTAATTTGGGACAGCAGAAATTCTGCAGGGATAAGATTAATTTGATGTTTGCAAGTCAAGTTGTCTCTAGATATATCTTTCCTACTCAAAACTTTTTTCCCCCCCTTCTTTCAAACTCCTATCTATAAATTGTTCTTAGGGTTGCACACGACCTTTCATGATCCACATAACAATTTCGATAGGTAACTAAAACCCTTTCTCCTTGCAACCACAAGAATGCCTGAACCCAAGTATCAAGGTACGTAAATATATATATATATATATATATATATATATATATATTTCCGACCCTGATCCTGAAATGATGATTATAATAATTGTTATTCTTATATCTAATCATATTTTTAATTCATGGGTGGCCTCCGTTTGGATTGATTCTGGATCGTCGGTGCATGTTACTATGAAGATCCACCGATGATGGCTCCGCCTCGATATACTAAGCCGCCGCCACCTCCGCCACCGAGGAAGGAGAGAGGATTTCTTGAAGGATGGTAATTCCAGTTCCTTAATTACCAACCGCCGTTGATTGCATTTTTATTTATTATTACGAAAGCTGCTACTTGCGGGACCGAACCTCGGCCGGTAAATAGCGGCGCCTTAACACGCCAGATAGATGCCAAATCTAACTGCACGATCGATGTTGGTATTAAGTATTAACTCTCTTGTTGTTTTGTTTTGTTTTTTGTTTTTTTTTTTTTTTTTGCAGCCTTGCGGCTTTATGTTGCTGCTGTCTCATTGAAGAGTGTTGCTGCTGACTTTCTTTCTTTCGATTGTTTTTTCATTATTATTATTATTATTATTTTATTTTTTTTGCAGCCTCGCAGCTTTATGTTGCTGCTGTCTCCTAGACGAATGTTGCTGCGATCCTGCGATCTTTTTCGTCACTTAACGTACACGGGGGCTTGTATGGAACATGCATATATATATATATATATAGATTTATATAGGCCATTGGTTGAGATTTGATAGTATTTTGTATGAATGGAATGCTCGCGTGATGGATTTATGAATCGGAATTGAGACCTTGCGACACCATACACGCACATATTACAGCTGGGCTCGGTGGGAACCAAAACTTAACGTACGGACATATGTAGGGCTTTTCAACGGTGTCACGGGACACCATATAATTTTAGATTAATATATTTTAATATGGCCATATATTATAAAGATTAACTTGGTGTAGTGGAGGACACTATGAGAATTGTGTCATAATAGGTGGGATGGAGGTTAAGAGATTAAATTTTATGGCTTCATAAAGATTTGAACCCACAACCACCTTAACCATTCATCCAAATATTGATTATTGATATTTTTCACTTATAGGTATTATATATCCTAAATTGTTGTAATCCTTCTTTTTTAATCATAATCAATGTACTTGTTTAGTTGGCTTTAATTATGTTACTTGCAATTATAACTAGCTAATTTTTATTTATAATGTTATTAATAATACATTTTAAAATTATATGATTAATTAATGAACAAATAATATTTTAGCAATATTTTTTAAATAATAATAATTCAATATCTTTAATCATGAAAAGCTATAAATCAAAAACAAAGTCATCGATCTCAACTTTTAGCTCGACCCAACCATCACTTCACTCCTATTACTTCTTCTACTATTAAATAATCCAAACCTAGATCATAATCAACTACTTCTCCAACCTCACTGTATACTACACACATCATACTTAATCGCTTATTTTCTATCTACTAAAATAAAAGAAAAAAAATCGGATTAGACATTAGGTAATCATTTGGAAGGAAGGAGTTGACCATCATAGAAAATGATATTTTCACACCTAAAATTTTTTATTCAAAAAATGTTTTGCAAAAGTACAATAATCCACCATAAAGAACATACAACACATACATAATCCATGCAGGATGCAAAACTAAAAAGTAAACTCATACCGTTACAAAATCAAGCAAACAAAATACAGGAGCTCAAAAAATTGGGTTACAAACCCCAACTACTACTGGATACATCTAATTTCAACTCACACCAAATAAAAAGTTGTAGAATAACTATTACACTTGCACCAAATATTTAAAAATCGTAGTGTCGACATGATATATATATAGACACACACACATACACACACCCCAAATTAACATAACCTATTAAAAATGATAGCATGCTCACTTAAGACATCTAGTCACATGTTGAATATAGTGGATCATATCGAACTTGAGTTCATAATAAACACTTAGAATATGCTTTATATGGTATTTACACAAATATGCTCACATTATCATGTACTCATGCCTTATAATTATTTACCACTGTCATATACATACCCTTCCTTTCATGCTTACACAATGACCACTCATATCAAAGAAAAACTTACCGTAACACACTCACATACTTACTCATTATGCACAAACATTCGACTACAAGGAATTAGATCATATTATATATTTAACACTATCTAGACTCTTTATTACTATTTAGACTTAATCATTACTATTCCCACTATTTATTCCAAATACTTAGAACCGTATGGAATACTTAGAGGGATATGAAACACTTAAATTACAAATATGAACACTTAGATAATAAACTTCACACATTTATAAGAGGGCCACTGGTTATTATGTTCTTTATTTACATTATTATACCATCCATCACATTTCACATAAACTCTTATAATTACTTATCAAATCAATTCTATAGGTTTATATCATACCACATTCCATATTATCATGCCAACATGATTTCAAATGTATTGACTCCATGACTTGTCACTTATAACATGAAACACACGCATACTTGCACGATAAACTACTTATTTTCTTTCTTTTACCGATTGTGATCATGCACATACATTGCACTTATTCTCTTACAAACAATTTACTTATCTTTTTAATCTGCCTTTTATCAATGTCTCTTAAGCAACTAAATGTTGTCCCTGCTACATGGCCTAAATATGATGCTAGTTCTTAGAACACTCTATGAAATGCTCCAAAATTTTTAATTTTATTATTTATTATTAAATAAAATTTTATTATGAAAATTAATTAAATAATTTATTTTTATTAAAATAAAATAAAATTAATTAGGGCCAATTTAATAAGAAATTTATAAGTATTGTAATTAGAGGAAATTTGAGTATTTTAACTAATTAAGGATTTTATTTAAAAATCAATGAAATAAATTATTTTATTTAAAATAAGAGGGAGAAAATAGCTTCAAATTAATAGGAATTTTATAAATATTTTAATTTATTAAATTTAGGGTGATTTTCTAATTAAAATGGGATTTATAGAAAATCTTTTAAAAACCATAATTTAGCCTAAAATGGATTTAAATATTATTATCATTAAATATCCCAAATATTTTAATTAATTTAAATATCCAATCTAATTATTTTCCCTTTTCCCTTTTCCTTTTTCTTTTTCTTTCTTCCTTTTCTTTCTTTTTCTTTCTTTTTCTTCTTCCTCTCTTTTTCTTTTTCTTTTCCTCCTCGAACTAGGCATGTCCCAGTGGCCCACCTCCCTTCCCTCCTTCCTTTTCTCCAGCCCAGCCCGTGCGACCGTCACATTTCACCCGTCCCTCTCCGCACTGCATTTCGCTTCTTTTTTGGTATAAACGCGTCGTTTGGTTAAAAACTTTAGCCTCACCGCCCGGCCGGTTCCCCTTTCTTTCTTTCTTTTTTGCCCCGAACCACCTGGTCCAGCCCCCCATCTTCTTCTTCCTCTTCCTCCTATCGAGCACCTGCAACCTTCGCCGCCACCTCCAAAAATTTCGCCGCCGTTTACTGTCGTTTTCCTCCCTCTCTCTTCCCCTTGACTCGTCGGCCATTTCGAACCAATCCACTCCCCCATTCCTCGCACGATCTCCCTCTCCCTTGGCCACTTGCAGACCACGATCGGGAAAGTGCGCTGGCTATCCTCGTCGGCCGGTGCCCACTCCAGGCTACCACTCCCCCACTTTCTCTTCGACCCTAACTTCCTTTCAAGCCTATAAATGCACCCCATAGCAGTGTTGAGTCAAGTTTCTATCTTGAGTTCAGAAAATGCCTTACTTCGCACCACTGCCTCGTTAGACGCCACTTTTGCTGCCTCCAGCCAACACCGATGCCCGTTCTGGCCACCCGTGCACTCGTTGCACCGCTCCCTAGCTAACTGTGCCTTCCTCTTCCCTCGATTCTTCCTGCACGAGCCACCCCAGCTGTGCAAAGTTCTCTCCTCAACCAAACCATTTTCTGCCACTGTCGCCCTTCGAACCACCATTAGCCACCTCCTCTGCTGCTCCTTTGACATTTCAAATTATTCTGCAGGCCACCCTCTACTTTCCTCTACCCTTCTTTTCCTCTTCCTCCCTCTCCTCCTCTCTTTCTCTCCTTCTCCATTTGGCCACCACCACCACCGGCGTGCGCCGCCACCTTTGGATGTGCTGCCACCTCCATTATGCTCCTCCCCCTTTGGGCATTCTTAAAAAACCCAACTTCCACCTCCATTCTCCCTATCTTTTTTCCCGCATTCAAATTTTTCCTTTTTCTTCTCTTTTTCTGGCCACCGCCGCCGCCGTGCACTACCGCCGGTGCCGCCTATCCCTACCAGCCTAAGGTTGAACCCTAGACCCTCTCAACCCTTTTCCTTATTTTTACAAGCCTTAAATTATTTTATTTAATTTATTCTAATATAAATCCTATTATTATTATTATTATTTCCATTTTAATATGTATTATTATTGTTATTAATATTAATGTTTTTATTATTATGCTGTTGAAGGATGAATCCCTATTGTAATTTTTAATTCGATTTTAGCACTATTACCCTTATTATTTCTATTATTACTATTATTAATATTAATATGTTATAAGTATAATTAATATTATCATTTCCTATTTCGAATTTCTATTATTCTTATTCCATTATTATTAATACAACTATTTTACCATTAGTGTTGTTAATAATGTTATTATTGTTGTTGTTGTTGTTGTTGTTATTATTATTATTATTATTACTATCATTATTATTATTTTCAAGTGTTAGTATTATTATTTTATATAGGGATGAAACCCTATTGTGCTTATTTTAAATTTTAGTAGTAGTATTATAAATATCATGTCTTATTATTATTAGGGTTATTAGTGTTTTTATTATTATTAGTATTTATTCTTATTAATGTTATTATTATTATTTATTAAGTTATTATTACTCAATGTAAGGTGGAAACCCTACTTCTTTTTATCTTCAGATATTATCCTTACTATTATTACCATTAGGATTATTATTATTATTACAATAATATTATGGTTTTATCATCATCATCGTCATCATCATCATCATCATTATTATTATTTCATCACTATTATTATTACTAAATTTGGTTACTTATTTTAATAATATTATTATTATTATTAGTATTATTTTAGTAAAGGGGTTGAAGCCTTTATTTCACTATATTTTTTAGTAATGTCATTATTATTATTATTACTATTTTTATTATTCTTGTTAATATTAATATTGATATTATTTTTGGTATTTTTGCTATTATTACTTTAATATTTTATCAAAAGCCTAGTCTTATATTAAGTTAGTGATTAATAGTATTTTTGATAGGAGGGAGTCTAATTTTAGCTTTTCCCTGATAATAGGTAAAACCAGTCAAAGTCCTAAGGAGGCGTAGGCCTTTTGTGTACTTATGTGTTATGTGCTTCACATGCTATGTATCATATGTTTATCATTATTATTTATGTCATATCTGGGATGATGTGGAGTTGAAATATATTTTTGTGTATTTGCATGGCATGTGTATTATATATATATGGTGATTTTTTTGTGACCTTATAAGAGATGCATGTGAGGATGTTGATGTGGTTGTGTGGGGGAAATGATGAAAAAAAAGAGAATGGGGGGAATAAGTTGACCATGGGATGTGAGTTGACCTAAGTATTTTAATGATCCATGAGTGGAGGAATAAAATGAAAAATTATGGGTTTGTGAAGGATAATCTAAATTATGATGTTATATAGGAGAATCTAAATTATGATGGTGTATGGGAGAATGTAACCTATGATGTTATATGGGAGAATCTAATTTATGGTTTATATGGGAGATTCTAATTTATGGTTTTATGTGGAAGAATCTAACTTATGGTCTTGTATAGGAGAATCTAATTTGTGGTTATGAATGGGAGAATCTAATCAATTGTATTATATGGATGAATCTTTGGGTTTTATATGGTTTGAATCCAGGGTTTGGTATGGATGGATCTTTGGTTTTGTGTGGATTGAATTTAGGGTTTTGTGTGACGGAATCTAGGGTTTGTATGGTGGTATTAATGGTTGTATGGTGGTATTAATGGTTGTATGGTGGTGTTAGGGTTGCATGGTGGTATTAGGGTTTGCATTGTGGTATTAATGGTTGCATAGTGGTATTGATGGTTGCATGGTGGCATTAGGGTTTGCATGGTGGTATTAGGGTTTGCATGGTGGAGTTAATGGTTGTATAGTGGTATTAGGTTTTTTATGGTGGTATTAATGGTTGTGTAGTGGTATTAGAGTTGCATGGTGGAGTTAGGGTTTTGCATGGGGGTTAATGATTGCATGGGATTTAGGGTTTGCATGAAAAGTTCGAAAGGTTGTGTGGGATGTGTAAAGTTTGCATGGAAGGTGACATTTATGTATGAAAGGTTGATTTGGGATATAAGGAAGGTAAGGTAAGTGTTATTTGGGTGTTTGAACATTTTAGATGAAAAACAGTACGTGGAGCAGTATAAGGGTATGTAGGAGACCGAACTAGGGTTTGTGTGGACAACTAGAGTTTATTGTGGTTGATCAGAATTTTTGTATTATCATGTGTGTTGGTGATTAAAGTGTAATTATGATGGTGAAATTTTATGATTTGTGATGTGTGAAGTATAAAGTGAATGATTCGTGCACGTCCATGGTGAAAGCTTTTGAATAAGATACTTAAGATATTAATTATGTAAAGTGAAAATGTTGAGCCGGGCTTAGACCGATCTACCGGCATAATAGTGGCCAGGTATTGTGGTAGCTTGGAGAACGATCCACCGACATAATAGTGGTAGGGTATGTTACTCTAGTGACCGATCCATCGACTAAAATAGTGGGGGATCTTGAACTCAACAAACCAAACCATATATGTTGTTAAGATGTGGGAAGACACTAATGACTTACAGTGGAACACCGTACGAGAAGGGGCCAGACCGATCCACCGGCATATAATAGTGGTAGGGAATGTACCCTAAGTGACCGATCCACCGGCTATAATAGTGGCCAGGAGCCAAAAGTGCCCTGGAGACCAATCGACCGGAAAAAATAGTGGGGTTCCCATACTCGTATGGACTTGATAAAGAGCATGGTGTGAAAATATTTTGATAAAGGATTAATGAAGTAATTAATCTAAACTATATTGGATTTTGGTATTTTCAACTGATCGTTCATTTGCCTTTTATGTTATTGTGTTGGTGATTATGCCCTGTTATTATTCTGCATGCATTATGTGCTTATGTGTTGGCCTTAGTGCTTAGTTACCTTACTCAGTACGTAGCGTACTGATCACCCTTTTCATGGGTGCTGCTCATTCCCATGAGTAGTATACCCTTCTGACTTTGTGCAGGTGGGCGGGACATCCAGTAGGGCAGCATGTTGAGCATGTTTTAGCTCAAAGTTCGAGAGAGTTGTGGCCATATTTCCATCTTTTTGTGATTCTATTTCCTTTTTTATTTCTACCGTATCGGATTTATCCTTTTAAATTTATTACCTTTCAGTGAGTAATTTAAATGAATCTTTTATCAGTTGTAAGCTATTTCTCTTTTGAATATGAATAATAATTCTTTATACATACTCTGATTTCTATGTTATTATCTCTTTAATTCATTTTAGGAAATATTTGTTTAAGTTTTATACTAATCTTTTCTTTAGCCTTAGCACTTGGTACTGAAATGGTCGAAGAGAACCAGTTTGGAACTAAGTGTGGCGATAACATCCCCAGAATTTACGAGCTTTAATTTAAAATTCTTCAAAAAAAAGTAGTGAATTTTGGGTATGTAGGTTAACTATAGAGTATAGAAAGACAGTTTTGCTAGCACTCTTGATGTAAGTTAAACAACCATACCTTGGAGGTCGTCCCGAGGTTAAACTAAATTACCCGTATAGCATGACTATAGGTAAATTACCTGTGTGTGATGACTATATATGTGATCCTTGCTACATGAGAAAAGGATCCTATTAATTCTAGGTATATAATCTTTTACTTTGACTTAATACCTTTTCCATATAACATAAATTGTAACACTTCCCATATTTAATCATGCTTGAAAAGATAGCACTTAATATCATGAAAATAATACTAATAAAGAACCACATCAAAAAACAACAGACTCTTTACTATATTATCATAAATATTAAATATATTAATATTCACCACATCAAAATAAGTCTGCTCATCAATTTTAGGGAAAAAAATATTTATGTATAATGGGATATCTAGAAATATGTTAACAGGCTTATATTTAGAAAAAAAAGTTTATTGCCATTAGGATTCAATACTCATGACAAAATCATTACGTTATTATTTACGAGATGTACTATTTAAGGTAAGATAAATTATGATAAAATATCACAAAATATTCATAAACATCTCAAAATATCTAAAATTATCCAAATATCTATGAAAACATTTAACATTTATACAAAAAGATACTTATGTTCTAATATACTTAAAAACTTCTAAAATTTAGGTAAAGTAATAAACACTCATTGAAGTTCATGATTTTTTTAAATATCATCCCTAATTAGTAGTTAGGATATTAAAACATAAAAATTCATCTAAAAAATTCATATTTCAAGTAAAATGACTATTATGTCCCCAAACCCTAAAAACACTTAAAATAACATAACTCTTATCACATAAAGATCTAAATCTCAGACTTTGCATACTATTCATAAAATACCTTATGAGAACATGGGAAGAGATAAAAATTTAGAAAAAATGCAGGTTACAAGTACATGGATGAAAATGCCATTTTCATGCTAACACTTCATTAAGTAATAACTTTAATTATATACAACTAAATCAAGAATTTTCAAACACGTTATATTGAATACCTTCTTTTTCGCTTGTTTCCTAATAGTAATGTTTGATGTCTTATGTGGGAAAACTTCATTCCTCCATCACTGTGGTCTTATCCTCATTAATAGAACCCCTAAACACATAATATAAACCTTATCCTAACTAACCCACACAAAGTAATAATGACAAGTGGAATTATATGAAAGGTGTGTAGGCTACATCTTATAGCAATATAGACATTTGAGAGGTGTCACTAAATAGCTTATGCGCAAGGGACACTTACATCAGTATTTAACGAAGGAAGTTTAGGAGGGGTTACACAACTCTAACCTAGGGAAACCAACCTTCTCAGGTACGTTAAAATATGAACGATCCATACCATTATCCCTATTGTGGGAAGATGAACCATTAGGCTAGACTCAAACTCAGATCGAGAGGTTCATGCTTGAAATTTAATGCAAAAGGTTACACCTATAGAACCTTCTAAGAAAAAAAACATAGGACAATTGGGTCATCCTCTTTAACAGTAAGAATAAGGATAAATTGATGACCTTACATACACACCAATGTTCATAATGGTGGAAGTGATACAATTTGAAGTTAAATTAGTGCCAGTAGACACAAGAAACTCGATTGAAATCATATTTGTTAAGGTATTTAGACATATGGGCTTGCTGAGGGAAGGATTGATGACATCTGTCATACCTTAGGTTAGATTTATAAAATACACTATAGCAGAAAAAGGGTATGCCAACCTACTTCTAGCTATTGGTGGATCAAATGGTCATAGCATGGTCAAGTCCATATTTATCATCAAGGATTTACATTTGGTCTATAAAACAATCCTTGGTAGAACAACCTTGAACAATTAAAGGAATATTATATTCATGGATTGTTGATGAGATTCTTTATAGGTGTTTCTTAGGGTAAAATGTGAAGAGACAAGGCTCAAGCCAGATAATGCTACACTTTATAAGTAGAGGAAAGACCAAGGGCCATCTCATCTAACCAAGTTCTACTGGTAGAGAATGTTAATCCTTTTTAATAGGTCCCTTGAGTGGAATCTTCCAATGAAATGAAATAACTATTCCTATATAAGTACACAAATTAACTTGTCAACATGGGAAAATAGTCACGAGGACTAAGTAGAAAGAGTTCTAAAAAATGCATTTGATATATTGCTTATTTAGGGGTAGATTTAGAAATAATTTTTAGGTAAATTATGGATTATCAATTAGATATGATCCCGGGGTAATAAATAGTGAATCAGAAGAAGATAATGGTTGGTTTTGAGAAGAGTAAAGCCATAAGGAAAAAGGTAGAAAAAATCCTAATCTTTGGGTTTATTAATAAACTAAAATATGCAAAATGTATCACTGACCCAATATTGGTTAAAAAAATAAAGTTAAACAGGGAATTAATATTTATTTCACACACCTAACTAAAGAATGATAAAGGATCACTACAAGAAAAAGGACTAACACCGACGATCTTAATACCAACGATACTTTATCATCGGTGTTTAGACCTTATCGTCGTTATTAGATCATGTGATGAAAACTTTTTTATTCGAAAAAAGGTAGGAAAATTCTTAATACCAATGAGATATATCATCGGTATTACGTGGCACCAAATTTTCATTAAAATAAAAATTTTATGACCGACGATATCGTCGGTAATAAGAAAATTCATTCACTTAAATTGGAGAAAAATATTACACCAAGGAACGAGATAATAATGAAATATTTATTATCGACAATAAATGCTTAATACTGACGATAAATCATCGATATTAAGAATAAAAAATATCATTTCAAAGACAACAACATTGTTTAATTTTATCTTTCTTAATACTAACTATAAATAGTTAGTATTAAGATTATCAATTTTTTAGCCGAGTGAAACGGTGTCGTCTATTTTATTTAGCTTTAATGCTGATGATAAAGCCTTAATATTGATGATAAAGATCCTTAGTATTAAGAGTCAATATTTTTTTACTGAGTGAAACAACGTTGTCTAGTTTACTTGACCTTAATATCGATGATAAAGCTCTTAATACTGATGATTAAAATCGTCGGTATTAAGAGTTAGATTTATCCAAAACGGGAGCCCTAGTTCTTCATTTGTTGTCATCTTGTTTTGAATTCTTATATTTCCTATATAACCCGTGATGTTCAGCCATTTTTCCTTTTAATCTTCATCTTTGTTCTCTATTTTTGTGAGCTTTGAAGGTTTGTATACGTCTAATTTTTTTATCCTTAAGTATGGTTTAAAAATTACTAATAATGGTTTGTTATATATAATTGCAGTCAACACCGTCAAAGCACCACTACACCGCTGCCATCCCCTATCAAGCAACCCAACAATATTATTTTGGTATATTTATTAGTTATTTATTTTGTTTTATGGTAATATTTGGTATATTAATTAAATTGAAGTAATTTTTGATTTATATTATTGTAGTTAGGGTTTGATTGGTTTATTAGAGTATTGTGTTATGGTTTTGTATAATTGAGGTATTAGATTATTATAGTTAGATTATGTGTATAATTAGATTATAATGTATATAGTTGTTATTATGCATGATATATTATAAAATTTTTTATCCAGTTGAATTAAATCTAATGGTAGGAGGAAATATGCAGAAAAATATGAAAATTTATCATTTATATAAACTAGAAGTCTAGCACTATATATTTTATCCAGTTGAATTAAATCAAAAATTAATTGATCTTACATTGATATAGAAATTGTATGATACAGCGTGACCAAAAATTCAGTTAATGATAATATTTCATTTAATTCATTGGAAACTTCTAATATTAGTAGGAATTGCTATATATTAGATCATAATCATAATAAAAATATGAACGATAAGACTTTTGAATATGAAGCCTATCATACTCGGGATCTAAATTTCAATCACTGGGTTGTGACTTAATAAATTTTCATAACGATAATTAGTAAGTTAACTAACAAGTTTATCCAACTCATCTTCATCAACAATCCCATTTGAGTCATGATCTGCATGCTTTATAACGCGTTTGGCCCTAATTTATGCACTTTGTTTATTTATGTGTATTATCATAATATATTTTTCCTATATATCAAAATATTTGATAGTTTCTATATGGCTGATGTTGCTACCTGATGTTATAGTGGCGATGGTGATGTACGTGATCCACCGCGTCCTTGTAAATTACACTTTGGGTGTCAGAACTCGGAATGTATAAAATTTGGTCCGTTACGTTTGATTTCATCACTATTACTTTAAAAATTTTATTATTTCAATGATAAAATTATATATTCATGTTTCAAGTCTTAGGAGGAGGGCCAGAGAAAGAAATAGGGACAAGATGATGTTGGAGGAGTTTGAGAGAAGAGGTCGAAAAAAGTTTGAGGTGGACATTGATTTTTAGGTCAATACTTTAAATGTGATAGGTCCATAGAGTAAATAGTTTATTAGATGTGTTGGGAATAAAATTAGGATAAAGATACCACTGTGTTATAAGACGTGGTCATATGTTCCTTCAGAATTATTTTAATTTAGCTCTATGGAGGGTAAATCCTTCATGGCCTAGAATTGAATTAGATCTTGATCAAATGATGGCTGATTGATATAATGATCAAAAATGCGATCATAAGAAAGATTAGCCGGAAGACAACAATTACAAGCCTTTTTTTTACCCAGATGTGTGGTAAATGTGTATCAATCTATGGACTTTGGAGGATGTAAAGGTAATATTAAATTTTGGTATACAAATTGAATATAATTACCTATAAGGAACATGAACAGATTACTATTTTGTTCGTGACGGCTTTGACAGAAAAAAAATGCCGCTAATAAGGCAAAACAAACCAGTCCTTCTTGTCATGGTATATAATCATTGTCACAATATCATTACCAGAAGGTATTTTTGGGTTTTTCATTCTTTTTTAGCATGTAATATTGTGTAATGTATTAATTTTTCTCTAATGTACAAGTTAATTCAGAGAAAAAAAATTGTTACGTGTTGTGGAGACCTACAGAGAAATGCATTTCAAGAATAACAAATGGATCACTCCTTAAGCTTAAGAGAATTTTGTAAGTTATTTATATGTAATTAATTATAACATTTATTATCAAAATTTCTTATAATATGTCTAAATTTTAATTATATGTATAGAACAACGTGTTACGAAGACGAGAGGAGACTTTGCCCCAAATAACTTCTTATAGCTCTGATGATCCTACACCTCCTAAAATTGACGAAGAACCGATACTTGAGGATGTCTTAGGTAGGTTTCCAGGACATAGAAAAGGTGTAGGATGAAGGCTTGTGAGGGAGGGATGAAGTCGTGTTGCTTCTCGCACGAGGTGGATGCATGCCGACTTTGTTTAAAAATAATAATGGAAATCTCAAATAGAGTAAAATTAAAAAAAATAAGTGAGATTATAACCCGCCAACAAGTAGCATTTGAACATCAAGAGGAATAATTAAGACAAGTGAGAGCTTTTATGGCAGCATAGGCTCAAGGTCATCCACCTCCAGAGCCATCTAATCAAGATTAAGATCAAGATGAAGATAATTTTTAGTTTTTGTGATACTACTGAAACGTCAAATGTAATAATACTATTTTTTTTGTAAAATATGTTTATATAACAATATTTGTCTTTAAAATCAATTACTTAGTAAATATTATCGTAAGTGTATTTATATAACAATATTTGTCTTTAAGATGAATTATCTATAATGAGTATTTTAATAGCAAATATAGATTGAGTAAAAAAATTTATTATTGTTAGTATTAAGGAAGAAATATAGTCACTATTAAGAAAACTTCATCAGTAATAAGGTTTAGAAAATTTGATTTTTTTTCATATTTAAATTTAGTATCATCGGTATTACAGGCAATTTTTTTTATCATACTTGATCGTCAGTATTATGTCTAACTTTGACGAATAAAACTTTGGTATTACGTCTTAATAAAAAAAATAATTTTATCGTCAGTAATAAACTTATTACTAATCCACTTGTACTAACAATTTAATACTGATGAATTAACGTCAATAATACATATTATCAACGAACATGTTCTTAATACCAAAGATATAAAGCGTCGGTATTAACCCTTTATCTTGTAATGGATGGATACCCCTACTAATAACGGACATGTTCGACTCAACAATAGGTCACAAATGTCTTAGTTTTATGAATTCCCTTTTTAGGTATGATCAAATCTGTTTTGTCAAATAAGATCGACCAAAAATGAGTTTCATAACAAATGATGTCCTAAAATACAGTAATATTATGCCCTTTGACTTAAATAATATAGAGGCTACGTATCAAAGGCTTGTAAACAAAGTCTTTAAGAATCAAATATGTCAAAAGGTCAAAGAAAATTTTGACACCATTATTGTGAAGAACAAAGTGGAGACAAGTCCAAAAGGTGACCTAGTAATAATCTTCTGAACCCTCCGTAAGAAAAGGATGAAACACAATCATGGAAAGTGTACCATTAGAGTAAATGCATATAGATTATTTGATTTCATTATGCCTAGTTGAGGGATATATGTGAATCTAAATAAAGTATCAGTTATCATTAATATAATAACCCTTGAACAACAAGGACATCCTAAAAAAAATCCCATAAGGAATCTTGATGCACCACACAATTTATATCTCGAGTACCTGATAAAAAGTGTTCTTAAAAAGAAATGAGACTTCTATCAGAAAAATTAATGTTGTATAAAAAGATTTAAGTGTGAAATATAAAACATTAGGGTACACATGGGTTTATTATAGGTGCAATATTATACGAAACTCACTTAAATTAGAAATAATAATAAAGGTAATATCGGTGTTTTGTATGTAAATTGTTAGATTTTGGTTATGGTTTTTGGACATGAAATTAATAATAATATATTGGGATAATGTGTTAACTTTGGTGAATTGGAGGGCTCTATAGATGGATTTATTTTGTAATTACAAATTAAGGCTTTATTAGGGAATTATGGTATTTTCCTTTGTGAGTTGTTCCTTTTTTGTACTCAATAACATGTTATGGTATTTTCCCTTATATCTTACTCTTAATTAATGTGATAATAACATGTTAAATGTGTTAATTTGTTTTTATTTTAAAATTTTAAAATATTATGAATTTTAGGAATAAATTTAGTAAAATGTG
Source organism: Tamarix chinensis (assembly GCA_030549775.1). Taxonomy (NCBI): domain Eukaryota; kingdom Viridiplantae; phylum Streptophyta; class Magnoliopsida; order Caryophyllales; family Tamaricaceae; genus Tamarix; species Tamarix chinensis. Next base: position 17,091,393 of record CM060180.1, on the reverse strand, counting down.
GCAAGGCATTAATATTTAAAGTGGACGACAACTCTTTTCCTTTTTCCCCCTTTCCTTTTTCTTTCTTTTCTTCCTTTTTTCCTTTTCTTTTCCTCTTCTTTCCTACTTGGGCCCGGCGTTTCCGCATCCCATTCTTCCTTTTCTCCTTCCCGTGGCCTGCTTCTCCTCCTATTGTGGCCCATTTCTTTCCTTTTCTTTCTTCAGCATGGCCCAAGACAAAACACCGTGTTTTAATCGATCCCCCCTCACCACGTCGACCGTCCCAATTCCTTCCTTTTTCTTTCTTTCTTTTTTTTCTTCTCCAGACTGCCGGTCCAGCCCCTCTTTTCCTTCTTCTTCTTCCTTCCTCCTTTCCCACCGTTGACTTGAAACACCGCCCACCTCTGAAAATGGCACTGCCAACCACGCCATTGATCCAACCAATCTATTTTCCCTTTTCCTTGCTGACCCGCAGCCAATTGGACCCAACCAACCTCCTCTCTCCTTGCATGTTTTCCCTCCTCCCTAGCCTACACAACCAACCTTGCTCGATTTGAGTTTTGCTAGCCTCCATTGCCACCGGTGTACCCTAACCGACCAGCCCTAAATTTTCGTCACTTCCCTCTGACCTTAACCCTCCATTTTACTCTATAAATACCCCCATAATCTGCCTTGTGTCGAACCTTTGGTTGCTTACCCAGAATTTTCTAACATTTTCACCACCGCCACTTCAGACACCATTTCCTCTACCATCGGCCAATGCTGCTGCCCTCTTTGCCCACCCAACTAATCCTTGCACTGCCCTTTAACTAAGTGAACCACCCATCTACTTTGATTTGCCTTGCACAAGCCACCTCTGGTGTGCAAAGTTTACTCCCCAATCAGACCTTTCTCCCACCTCTACCACCCTTTGCGCCGCCATCCACCACCATTATCGCCGTTGCCACTACCTCATTCCCCTTCCAATCTTTTCTGCAGAGCACCCTCTGTCTTCCCCTACCTTTCTTTTCCTCTTCCTCCCTCTCCACCTCTCTTTCTCTTCTTATTCCCCATTCGGCCACCACCACCGCTGCCACCCTCATTCTGTTCCTCTCCTTCTCGAAAACCATAACTACCCTTATTTCCACCCTCATTCTTCCTATCTTGTTCCCAGCCTTCAACTTTTTTCCTTTTCTTCTCTTTTTCTGGTCATTATCGCCGTCGTCATGCACCACCGCTGGTACAGCTTGTCACCACTAGTCTAAGGTACCCTTTTTTGCTATTTATTCAAGCTTTAATTTAATTTATTTTATTTATTAGAATATATTATTATTATTATTATTTACTTAGAGGGTCCTAGCCCTACTTTATTTATGTAATTTAAATACTACTAGTTTACTACTACTACTATTATTATTATTATTATAATTAATATGTTTTATTATTATTATCATTATTATTTTGTAATTTTGATTATAACTTCATTACTATCATTATTACTATTTTTATTAATAATGTTCTAATGGTATTATTAGCATTATTTTGGTGAGGGTTGAACCCCTTATCTCGCCATTTGTTTTGAATCATATTAATATTATCATTCGTATTTTTAATACTATTATTACCGTTATGATTATTATTATTTTTCAATATTACTATGGTTTTTATCGTTACTTTTATTTCTATTTCTATTATTATTATTATTATTATTATTATTATTATTATTATTATTATTATTATTATTATTATTATTATTATTATTATTATTATTCTTTTTCGTATTATTGATATTACCATTATTATTATTCCGGTAAAGGGGCCAAAACCCTTATTTCACTTTATTTTCGAGTTATGCCCTTATTATTATTATTATGGTTATTATTATTGTTATTATTATCATTATTGTTATTATTAGTATTATTTCCATTTTCATTATTATTATTATTAGAATTAAATCTTCAACCCTTATATTATCAACTTTTATAATATTACTATTATTTATTATCTCTTTAGCAAAGTTAGTAATTAGTTAATGTTATTTTTATCAATATGTTGTTATTTTATCAAAAACCTAGTCTTAGAATAAGTTATTAAATATTAGTATTTTTGGTAGGAGGGAATCTAAATCTTAGTTTTTCCCTCATATATATAGGTGAGACCATTTAAAGCCCTAAGGAGGCATATGAGCGTGCTCTATGACCGGTGTCGTCTAAGGTAAGGGGGTTACTAAGGCCTTATGTGTGTTGATGTGCATTATATGCTTTTTATGTATGCATTCTATGTTTATCATTATATTAATTTCATGTGTGGTATGGGGTGGAGTTGAAGTGTGTTCATGTGTTATGATATGGCATGTGTACTATGTAGATATGATGAAATATTGTGGTATGTGATGTTATGATTTGTGATCCTTTAGACATGCATGTGAGGATGTATAAAAGTAGTTTTGTTTGGGGGAAAGGATGAAAAAGGAGAATAGAGAAAGAAGTTGACCAAGGGAAGTAAGTTGATCCAAAGGGAAAGAAGTTGACCAAACACTTCTACGAAAATGGAAAATAATAACGGGACATTAATAACAGTGGTTCGAAAACCGTTATCAAACGTATGAAAATTAATGCGTAGGATAGTTTTGATAACGGTTATAGTTAAAATCGTTATTAAAAGGGAAACATTAAAATTTGCATAGATGTTCTAATAACGGTTCAAGTAAAACCATTATTAAAAGAGGTTTTAATAATGGTTCATACAAGAACCGTTTTCAAAAGTCTAAAAGTTTTAATAGTGGTTCTTTCAGGAACCGTTATTAAAACTCCAAAATTAAACTTTTATTTTGCTCAGTTTTGCTTCGTGGCCAAAATTTCAGACTCTCTACACCTTCATTCTCTTACTCTCCTTCTCCTTGCAAACCCTTGCACCACCACATCGTGCACCACTACTCCGGCTCCTCTTAAGTAGGGGAAACCTCGCACCGCCAACTCTCCACCACCCCTCTGCCATTGTCGGCTTTGTATGTGCGTGCTATCATTGTTCTAAACCTAGCCAACACTAGTACCTACCTTCATCCTCTGTCGTGTTTGTAGGTCATTGCCGCTCTCAACTTGCTCGCCGCTAGTTTCTTGCTTGCCACCACTCACTTTATGTATGTGTTTGTTCTTCATCTCGTATATATATATATATATATAAATGCATGCATGTTGCTACAGGGTTGCGTTTGTTTGTTATTAAAAAATTGTGGTTTGTCGTTTGAAAATGTGTCGTTGAATGTGTTGGTTGAAAATGTTGTTGTTCGTTGTTGAATTTGTTGCGTTATTGTTATATATTAACAAATGCATGTATTGATCGAGACCTTTACACATATATATAATACGAATGTGAGTGCAGAATTATATACATTTTCACTCATAAAAACTATGCACACACACACACATTTTCGTTAATAAGTATAGGACACTAGCAACAAGATATAGGAAATGTCATATCATGAAATAAAAATATATTTTACATATGCACATCATTAAATGAAAAATTCAATTAGAGATTCATATGTTAATGATTGCTATTTGATGAGGATTAAATAGCTATAAAAAATAAGGAATATATAAAAGTGAATAATTAAATAGAGAGAAATAATAATAATAATAAGAAGAATAATAATATGATTTATATATTAGGGTTTAATTATAGTTAGCTAGGTTTAGGATTAGGGTTTTATGAGGTTTAGGGTTAGGTTTTATTATAATAAATTATGGTTAATTAAGGTTAGGGTTAGGGTTAGGGTTAGGGTTTATCGTTTATTATGGTTAATTAGGGTTAGGGTTAGTATTAATATCTTTTTGAAATCATGTTAGTATGATTTGTATATATATATATAATAGCATGATACATTTGAGATTAATTCCTTCTAAGCATGATTCGTATCAATAATATAATGATACATTATGCTCAATACATAACATTCTAACATAATTTATTTATTTATTTTTTGTAGAGATATGGCCAACAAAAACATTGATAGGGGCAGCAGTGATGAAGAAGGGAAAAGAGGACCTACGATTATGATAATTATCACAGACATGAAGAATAAAGGAGAATTAGTCGAGTTGGGATGAAATACTTACAATTTTCCCATTGCCCTTTACGCAAACATGTTCTTGACTTACATTTCACTTGTGACCCGTAACCGTGTTCCTATCTCCTATAATAATTGGAAGTAGGTTCCAAAGGGCCATAAGGAGCATATTTGGCAGGAAATCACAGTAAATATGCTATTTTATGTAATCATTTTTGTATGTCAAATGTTATTTATTTTATACATCTACATGTCATATTTTGTAGAGAGTGTTCAATGCCCAGAGAGTAGGAAGAAATGACTTCGTAGACATTCTGGGGAGCGTCTAAGAACATTTAGGTCATATTTAGCTCGTAGTAAAATGTATAGAAAGAGGGATGGTTCTCTACGACAGAACCCACCCAAATGATACGGTTTCATCGATAAAGAAAGTTGGAACCAATTTATTGCATATCGTCTTACAGGAATTTCAAGGTATTTGTTAGATAACAATTAAACTTATTGTATCGATTCCAGTATTATACTTAATATTAAAATAATCATGTGACTATGTTTTGGCTTGTCACATAGGAAAAAGTGTCAAAAATAAAGAGATTGCAAAACAGAATAAATACCAGCATAATATGGCTCGCAAAGGCTATACGGGCCTTGAAGAGGATTTGGTATGCATTTCATGATTTATCTATTTACATATAAATATCAAATTTTATAATAATATTCTTAATTAATAATATTTTTTGATTTGTAGCTCCTAGCCCAAGACTTAGACCCATGTACATCATCCATCAATATTGCTACATTATGGAAGAATGTTAGAGCAACAAGAGATGGATATATTAATGAATATGTAGATGTTGCAGCCAAAAAAATTATATGTTTGTAGATATCTAGAACTCTACTTAGTTTTCTTTTATAAAACTATTATATTATACTTATTCCTATAAGTTAAATTTATATATATTATATATATTACAGGAAGAACTTGAAATGTCAAATGGTAATGAGGGGGTGGACCAATATAGCATTGTGTCCCAGGCTACAGGAATTGTAGAACACCTTGGAAGACACAGGGGTCTTGGATTAGGTGTTACGAGAATGAGCATATGTGGTCGATCTCGTGGTTCTCGTAGCACAAATGAGCAAGTCGCCATCTTCACCTAGAAATTGAACATGGCATATGAATGCATGGCAACAATGGAGCAAGAATTTATTAAATCTCAAGGGTATAAGCCATCTGATTCAGTAGACCATGATCAGCTTCACATACCTAATGTAAATAGCGTCAGAGATAGTTGTGAAGCTGATTACGTCTTTCTACTCTTCTTGAGGTAAGCATTACAAACTATGAATTGTTATTAAATGTATTCGGTGTAATAGATAATTAATAATGTGTAATATTTTTGTTTAGGGTTTGCATAAATGTGACTTGTTAGCAAATGACCTTTCAACGCTTTTGGCGAAAGGAAGAGTCCGCATCAGTCATAGTACCCAAACGCAAATAGTCCACGGGTATAATTTAGCCTTAAATACAAGGCTGGTGAGTATTGACACTCCAATCATTGGCACTGCACACTTGCCTTGTTATAAAGAGGGTGATGAGGCAACCACAATACTAGAAGCTCATCGAAGCTTCGTAGCTTGGCTTGTGGATCAGATACGTCTCACTACATCTTCATTAGACCTTATTTAGTAGTTACACTATTCATACCTTTTTCATATATATATATTTATATGCTCAATACATATTTTGTTTATTATTATCAATTAAGGAATCAAAAAAGGAATAAAAAAAGAAGAAGACTCCTCCTTCTTGTAAAACCAAGATAGGTACTAGTAGAATGAGCAACACAAAAGAGGACGCTGCTAAAGGAAAGATAGCTAAATCTACAAAATCAGTTGCCCCACAAAAGATTCCTTCTTCAGAGAAAAGCTGACCTCCACCAGCAATAGCTTTATTGTATTTTTATGCCCAAAACTACCTTAGGGCCAGTTATATTTTCATTGATTGTCGTCTTGAGTATGTTGGGAGGGACGATGCTACTTACATGGTATCAAAAGTTGACATAAGCGACATTTATAATCAGAAATGGATGTCAACCATGAGTGTCGCCATATATGTCACGTAAGTATTATTTCATTTTGAGATTTTAGTACTCTTAACTTGTACAATTGGAATTTTTATGACCTCTTATATGAGTTATTAGCTATTAACAAATATGCATTGTTATTGTCATCCATAGGTTGGTAGCTAATCGTACTGTGATGGAGGGAATGATGTCCTCTATTATGTTTCTGTGTCCATACTACATAGGTGATGGTAGTACAATAAGAGAGGGTATGCACATAAACTATTTAACGGATTGTATTTTGATTGAGGGACACAACAAGCTCTATCTCATTCCTCACCTCGCAAATGAACATTGAGTTTTGTATGCCATCCGATCTGATCTTAATAAAGTTTATGTGTTTGATTTCCTTCGAAACTATGACGTGCCTTTTGAAATTGCTTGTCGTGGTGGGAAGGAATTTATCGACATGTTAGTATAATTTAATTTCTTACTTCATTAGCTTATTTATACATATATTCTACTTTTATTATTTGAGGTATATATACTTACAATATTGTGTATCCAACTCTATTTATTAGGGTACTACAGATGGCGTATCAAAGGAGAGGTGGGAATGGTGTCCCTGTAATCTCCCAAAGTTTTTTTAAAAGCCTATAATTTATTAAATTACTTTTAGTAGGGATAATTTAACTCTTAAACTTATTTAATTTAATTACGTTGAGGATTTTGTCTTTTAAATTTATTTAACTTAATTATTTGGTGGGTTTTAAGTATACCAAATTAGATGTGAGGGTTTAATAAATTAAAATAAATAAATTTCTATTTTATCATACTCATTTTTATTTAAATAAGGTTCAAACCAATATTTTTTCTAAAAGCTACCTTTTTAAACTAATATAATAAGATATATTAAGATAAATTACTAAAATTTTAATTATCTACAAAAAATACTATAACTCACCCCATAAGTCATTTTAATTATTTTCTTCCCTAATTATTTTCCTTAATCCCTTTTTCTCCCCTATTTTCCTTTTCTCTTCTTCTCTCCCCCCTCCTTTCTCCCTTCTCTCCCCCATTTCCCCCGACTGGGACAGTGCTGGCCCAGATCAGTTTCTCCCTCCCCCCGTCTCGCACACAGGCCCACCCCGCTGCTCCTTCGTCTGAACCGCCCGGCCGGTTCTTTTTTTCTTTTCTCCCCTGGACCAACCGGTCCAACCCCTTTCCCCTGTTCTTCTTCCCCGCGCGCCGCTGCAAATCACTGCCCTCCCCTTCTGCGCCGCCTGCACACCTTCTCCCTCTCTTTTGCACCGCCTGTCTGTCCCTCCTCGACCGACCGACCACCCCCACACCTCACACAGTCCTGCTCCCACCCCCTTCCTTTTTCCCGACCGAACCACAGGTATGCCATGGCAGACCCGCGTCTGCCTGCCACCGACGGCCGGCGTGCCAAATTTCTGCCTGCTCGTACCTCCCTCTGCCCCCTCTCTCGATCCTCCCCCATTTTCGAGCTTATAAATACCCCCACGAGCCCAACATTGGGCTCTTTCGAAACCCCAGCCCAGAAACCACCCTTGCGCCATTCCCGTTTCAGACAGCCACCCCGTCACCGCCGCCCATCGCCGCCGCCCGATCCACCCATGAAACTCTCCCTTACATCGCCCTCCACCAACCTAAGCCTCCCTCACCCCTCGGTTTGCTCTGCACGAGCCACACCAGTCGTGCAAAGAGCTCTTCCCGATCAGCCTTGCTTCGAGCCCCGCCGCCTTTCTCACCACCTCCCACCGCCGGTGCCGCCACTTCCAGCATCCCCTCTTCCTTCTAAAACCACCAGGGGAGCATCCTCTACCTCCCCATATCTTCTTTGTCCCCTGCCAGCCTCTCCTCTTCCTTTCTCCTCCCTCCACCACTTCTCCACCTCTCTTCTCCCCCATAACCGCTGCCGCCGCCGCCGTGCACTGTGCACCGTCACCAATGCCACCAGCACCCCTAGGTGGTCCTCTAACCTCCCCAACCCCTAAACCCTTGTTATACCAATGCTAGCTATTTTTAGTAGTATTATTAGTATTATTCTTAATGTTATAATTATTATTATTATTAATATTATTATTTAACCTAACCTTGAAATATTTATAACTGTTATTATTACTATTATTAATGACCTATAACTTTAGTATTATTATTTTAACATCATTATTGTTATTATCACTAGTATTACTATTAGCATTATTATTATGGTTATTATTATTATTATTATTTTAGTTCCTTGTCATTATTAGTAATATTATTATTTTAGCCCTAATGGTAAGTTTTGATAAGGGTAAGGTAGGAAGACTAGTCAATTTGGTTAGAGGGAAGTTAATCCATAGTTTTCCCTCTTATAGGCGAATCAAGTCAAAACCCGGAGGAGGCGTAGGAACGTGCTCCAAGACCGGTGTCGTATTAGGTAAGGATGTGGCTAAGGTTCCTACGTGTTATGTGAATTGTATGCCTTGGGTGCCTTGTATATATATCATGTCCTGTTATGTATCACATGATTATCCTTAATGTGTTTTATGCGTAGCGCAGCTTGGAGTTAAGGTACGTGGTATGTGTTTTCTCATGACATGAATGGGATATCCATATGTGGTGATTATGATGTGTTGTGGTATGATTTAACCCTCTAGGACATGTATGTTAGGGTGATTATTATTATGATATGGAGATGAAAGGACAAAATAAATAAATGGGAAGTGAGTTGCTAAAGGGGGGTATGAGGTTGACCAAAATGAATAAGAGATGAGAACTATGCATGAAAAATTCTAGGGTTGCATGGGAACTTCGAGAGTTTGCATGGGTGGAATAAAACTTGCATGAAGATGATCGTTACGTGAGAAAAGTTGTATTAAAGTGTAAATAAGCTAAGGGGAGAGTTGTGGAGTGTTTGGAGACTTGGGATGAAAAATAATACGTAGGTTGGTGTAAGGGTGTATAAGGGACCCGATTAGGGTTTTGGGAGAAAGTAGTAATCTGGGAAATGTGGAAGTAAAAATGATTAAAGGAGAGTGAAATATGGGTTAAGAGTGGAAATTGTTGTATAAGGGGTGATTATGGGTGTCATGGGAGAGAAGAGATATTGGGTGAAAAGGAGAGGGGTTACTTGTGGGAGAAGAAAGGTGCTAGGGTTGAAGTGGCCAACTAGGGTTTTTCGGTTACTTGAGGGAGAAGAAAGGTGCTAGGGTTGAAGTGACTAACTAGGGTTTTTCGGTTACATGTGGAAAATCGAGGGGTAAAGCTATATGATTTGGGATTGGATCTAAATGAGATGAGGTGCAGAACGATAAATGGAGTAATGGTAGTGTAAGTGAGAGAAAGTTGGGCCACATAGGTCCAATTAGGGTTTCTAAGGGAAAACCCTAGAGGGAGATAGCATGTGGAGTGGATGTCACGAGGTGTTGGGCCTTAACCCACACCCTTAGGAGTTGGTTTCATTATGTGTAAGCGTAAAAGGGAATGGATATCGAAGTGTGATAAGGGACGCAAGAGTCCCAAGATATGGGACGGGCCCTCTTGGGAGGATAAGTGTGGATATAGTTAGCCATGCATGTCAAGGGTAAATACTTTCAAATAAGATATGTTAAGACACTAATCACTTAAAGAGGAAGATGTTGAGCCGGATCCAGACCGGTCCACCGGAGAATAATAGTGGCTAGGGCCGGGGTGCCCTACATGACCGGTCCACCGGCTATAATAGTAGGGGATTCCGTGCTCTACAAACCGAACGTATTAATGATAAGACATGGGAAAGACACGAAGTAATTACAGTGAAACATCATGTGAGTCGGGGCTAGACTGGTCCACCGGCGAATAATAGTGGCCAGGAGCGTTTTGCCCTGCATGACCGGTCCACCAGCTATAATAGTGGGGTTCCCGCACTCACATGAATTGATAAAGACTATGATGTGAATCGACTCTATATTTACCGGAGATCCAAAGAATAAGACTATCCGGACTGTAACTAGCCTTTATCATCTATTTTACTACATGTTGCTCATGTGATTATGCTATTTGTACTGTGTTGTGTGTTTTGTATGCTGGCATTAGCACATCTGTTACCTTAGTCATTACGTAGCGTCTTGACCACCCGTTTCATGGGTGCTGCTCATTCCCACGAGCAGAGGACCCACCTGAGTTTGTGCAGGTAGGAGATGATATATTCGATGCCTACGACTCTTACGAGGCATTGGGCGGGGCTGAGAGTGGAGCCTAGACTTGGCCTGGGGACCGAGAGCAAGATGGTCGGACTCTCCTTTTCGTTTTGTTTTACCCTGTATCATTTTATTTTAGTTCTGTTTTGTCGTACGATACTTTTGTTCCTTGAGAACCTTGTCTATGTACCCCTTTGGCTCGTAAACCTTTGTATGCGTACTCTGAATTTTATATTGTGAACTATTTAACTTCCTTATGAATCCTCGTTTTAAGTATTAGCTTTTATCTTATGGTAATCCATTTTAGCCTTAGCACTCGGTACTGGAACGGTAGGAGTGAACCGGTCTGGTACTGAGTGTGGCGGTAACATTCCCCATAATTCACGGCTTTCTTATTTTCCTTCCGTTAATTCTTTCCTTTAAAACGAAATTTTTCAGTAGTGAATTTTGGGGGTGTTACAGTCCCAGACCCAAAGAATCTTCAATATGAGCCTGTTATAGTAAGTAGGAAGACAACTATTTTGTATTTTATTTTAATTCAAATTAATTTCTAATAGTTAGAGAGATAACTAAATTCATTTGACAATAGCAAAACATCGATGATTGTGGATACTATGTATGTAGAGCAATGGATCTGAAAATCTAGAACAGATCAGTCAACATAGATCCAAGCCATCTATGTTTGCTTTTTCGATATTTTTTCATAAATGAATCATGACATATATTTTTGGTACTTGATGTAAGTGCTAACTGTATATTAATCAAAACTTGGGCACTATAGTTTTTCACCAATGACTATACACGAGGCCAACAATACAATGTTGATGAAATTGATGAAGATAAAGACCAATAGGTCAAGCACGTGCACTCATTCATTTGGTATTATGTAGAGATCTATATATTATACATGCATATTCAGGTTTGTATTTCTTCTGTCTTTCGGTCGTCTAGGCTAGATTTATGAACTTTTTTACTTTAGAGTGTAGAGCTACCAAGTCACGGTATGCCTACTAATTTTGGTTCCTGAGTATGTCTGGTGTATTAAGACATACATACCAATTAGAGATTGATTGAAAATATGGTGTGATTGCAGATTTGTTATAAATTGATGTTGTTTTACAATGCAACTTTGGTAATTATTTGAACATACAACTGTGTATGTGGGTAGGAACAAAACAAGAAAAACAATTAAAAAAACTTGTAGTTTTAATAATGGTTCTTATTACGAACCGTTATTAAAATTGCATACTTCATCTCAAAGTTATGCTTAGTTAATACATATTAGGGTTTAATAAATGCATAATCAATCGGAGAAACCTTATTTGGATGATAGAGTTTTAATAATGGTTCTAATGAAAGTCGTTATTAAAACATAGGTTTTAATAATGGTTTTCATTAAGAACTGTTATTAAAAATCTGCATTTAATCTCAACTTTATGCTCATTTAATATGTATTAGGATTTAATAAATGCATAATCAATTATTGAAACCCTAATTCGATTATGTTTTAACAACGATTTTTTTAATAACCGTTATTAAAACCTGGTTTTCCACAACGGTTTTTACTTGAAAACCGTTATTGAAACCTTATTTTTAACAATGGTTTTACGGAAGAACCGTTATTAAAACCTTTTTTTAACAACCGTTGTTACTTGAAAACCATTATTAAATATGAAATTTATGCACATATTCGCGGGTTTTTTTATATTTTTTATAACGGTTATGAACCTTATTAAAGATTTAATAATGAGCGGTTTAATAATGGTTGAAAACCATTATTAAAACTATAAAATAACCGTTATTAAAATCCCTTTTTGGGGTAGTGAAAGGAAATAAGTTGATCAAAAGAGAAAGAGGTTGAACAAGGGGAGTAAGTTGAAAAAAGGGGAATAAGTTGACCAAGGAATGTGAGTTGACTTAAGTATTTTAATGATCCATGAGTGGAAGAATAAAATGGAAAATTTAAGGTTTTGTGTGGGAGAATCTAATCTATGTTTTGTATTGGAGAATCTAATCTATGGTGTAACATGGGAGAATCTAAACTAGGGTTTTGTATGGGTAGACTTAAGGTTTTGCATGGCAGATTTTAGGATGGTGTATGGGAGAATCTATACTAGGGTTTTGTATGGATGGACTTAGAGTTTTGCATGGCAGATTCTATGGTGTTGCATGGGAGGATCTAATCTAAGGTTTTTTATGGATTAAATCTAGAGTTGGTGTGGATGAATCTTGAATTTTATATGGAAGAATCTAGGGTTTTATATGAAGGAATTTTGGATTTTATATGGAGGAATCTAGGGTTTTGTATGGATGGATTAAGAGTTTTGCGTGAGAAAGTTTGAAGGTTTGCATGGGAAGGTTAGCATATGCATGGGAGTAAAGTTTACGTATGAAAAGTTGACTTGGGATGTGAGGAAGGTAATAGAAGAATTATTTGGGTGTTTGCAAGTTTTGGGTGAAAAATAGTACGTAGGACAGTATAAGGGTACATAGGAGGCTGAGCTAGGGTTTGGGGTAAAAACCCTAATTTGAGGAGGTGGTAAAAAGGAGATATAAATGATGGTGAGTGGAGTACGAGAGAATGATGAAAATGATCAACTGATGATGTGCATGATTAGCATGGAAAAATAATAAGTGGAATATGAGAAATGGAAGGGTGACATATGGACACAAGGAAGCTAGGGTTTGTTGTGTCCAGTTCGGGTTTGGTGTGGTTACCTATTGTTTTGTAACCACACGTGTGCTTGAGGTGTAGGGCGTAATGATGAGAGTTGAATATAAAGGTTGTGATGTGTTCAGTATTAAAAATGATTTGGGTCGTATGAAGTGGAGTGGGATGGACCACAAAGGTTTAAATTAGGGTTTCGGGATAAAACCCTAGAGTGAGATGTGGGCTAGACTTAGAAGTGTAAGGTAGTGGGCCTTGACTCATATACTTAAAAGTTGGACTTATAGTGTGATATAGGAGATGGAGGAAAGGATGTTAGGGCAAGTTAGGAGGTGCAGAAGTATAATGATATGTATCGGGTCCGTTGGAGGATAGACGTAGGGAGAATGCATGTCTAGGGTGAAAATTATGAATAAGATACTTAAGACATTAATCATGTAAAGTGGAAGAGTATTGAGTCGAGCCTAGATCGATCCACCGGCATAACAGTGGCTAGTTACCGAGGTATCCTAGAGACCGATTCACTGACATATAATAGTGGTAGGGCGTGTTGCCCTAGGTATATCCGATCCACCAGCTATAATAGTGGGGGATCCTAAGTTCAATAAACCAAACCCTATAGTTTGCTAAGACACATAAAAGACACAAATACTTACAGTAGAACACCATGCGAGCAGGGGCCATAGTGATCTACCGGCATAAAATAGTAGTAGGATATGTTACCCTAAGTGACCGATCCACGGGCTAGAATAGTGGCCAGGCATTGAAGTACCCTAGAGACCGATCCATTGGCTAAAATAGTAGGGTTTCCGTACTCGTGTGGACATGTTAAAGAGCATGGTGTGAAATGATTTCCGATAAGAGATTAATTAAGTAATTAATCCAGACTATAATTGAGCCTTTGTATATTTTCCTAGATGATCATATGCATTTATGTTAGCATGCTGGACTTTCTATTCTTTTTATTATTCTGCATGGTTTATGTGAATTTTATATGTTGGCCTTAGTGCATCGGTTACCTTGTTCAGTACGTAGTGTACTAATCACCTCTTTCATGGGTGCTACTTATTCCCACGATTCATAGGCCCTTCTGACTTTATATTGGTGGGTGATGTCTCTTTTGATGGCTTCGATGGCTATGAGGCATCAGGCGGGGCTAAGTGTTGATTATGGGCTTGGTTTGATGATTAGAGTGACGTGGTTGGATCCTCTCTTAATTCATTCTATTTTTTTCCCGTATTGGATTTTCCTGAATTAAATATTAATGTTTGTAGACATTATTCCCTTCGAGGAATTTTGATTTCGCACTCTGATTTCTATCTTATTATTGATTATAAACCTTTATGCGTACTCTGATTTCTATGTTATGATCTTTTAACTCTTTTTATGAACTCTCGGTTTAAGTTTGAAAACAATCTTTTTAGCCTTAGCACTTGGTACTGAAACGGTCGGAGTGAACCGGTTTGGTACTAAGTGTGGTGGTAACATTCCTAGAATTCACAGGTTTTCAATTTTAAATTCTTTCACTTTAAAAAAAATTAATGAATTTTGGGGTGCTACACCAGCGTACACAGGTAAAGGTTCTCAAGAGGAAATAAAATTACAGACGATAAAAGTTATGTCTTAAGAAACTAAAAATAAAGATAGAAAATCATAAATGGGAAGTCTGGCCGCGCACTCTCGATCCTCGAGCCAAGTACATGCTCAACACTCGGCCTTGTCTGATGCCTCATGAATATAGAAGGCATCATAATAGGCATCACCCACCTGCTTAAGGTCAAAAGGGTCTCTACTCGTGGGAATGAGCAACACCCATGAAAAGAGTGATCAATATGTTACGTACTGAGTAAGGTAACTGTGCATTAAGATTAACATACAAAAGCATATAGTTCAACATGATAACGTAATAGCACATGATCATTCAAGTAAATACATAAATGCCCATTTATAGTCCGGATTAATAAATTAAATAATCTCTGATCATAACTCATTTCACACCAAGCCTTTTATCAATCCATGCGAGTACGGGAACTCCAATATTTTAGTCGATAGATCGGTCATGTATAGGGAAACATGCACCTAGCCACTATTATAGCTGGTGGATTGGTCACATATAGAGCAGGACACCCTAACCACTATTCCTTATTGGTGGAACGGTTTGGCTCCTGCTCACATGGTATTTCACTGTAAATACTTAGTATCTTTTATGTGTCTTAGCAAACTCAAAGTTTGGTTTCTTGAGCTCAGGATCCCCCACTATTATAGGTGGTGGAGCGGTCACATATAGGGAAAAATGCACCTTACCACTATTATAACCGGTGGATCGGTCACTTATATGGTGGGACACCCTAACCACTATTCCTTACCGGTAGATAGATTTAGGCCCGGTTCAATAATCTTCCACTTTACATGATTAATGTCTTAAGTGTGTTATTCATGAGTTTAACCCTAGAAATGCATGACTAACTCCATTTACGCTTATCCTCCAAAAGGACACGTCCCAAATCATAAAACTCATGCACCTCATAGCTTGGCCCAACACTCTTACCTCCTTTCCTAACTCCCACTAGGAACCCATCTCCCATGTATGTGGGTCAAGACCCATTACTTTTCACATCCATTCCACTCACTGCCTCACTCTAGGGTTTTCACCAGAAACCCTAATTTAAGCCTAAGTGGCCCATCCTACTCCACTTCACACAATCCAGATCATTTTAACAGTCCACACATCACAACCCATAGATTCCACCCTCATCATCACATTTTACTCACCCAGTACACGTGTGACCACGAACCCCCAAGTAGCCACACCAAACCCTACCTGGCCACACCAAACCTTAGCTTAGTCTCCTATATACCCTTATACTATCACACGTACTATTTTTCATCCAAATTGTTCAAACACCTAAATAACACTTCCATTACCTTCCTCGTACCCCAAATCAACTTTTCATACGTAAAATTTATCCCCATGCAGACTTTATACATCTCATGCAACCCCTCGAACTTTTTCATGCAAAACCCTAAAACTCCCACATGAAACTCTAGATTCATCCATGCAAACCCTAGATTCTTCCATACGTACTTAGATTCTCCCATGCAAAACCTTAGATTCTCCCATACAAACCCTAGATTCTTCCACTCATGGTCATGTAACATTTAGGTCAAATCCACATCCTTTCACTCCATGTCATCACATTACATAACCTAGCATGCATGTCCTAAAAGGCCACATCATATCACATCATAATCACAGCTTATACATATTATACGCATGCTATAAAATAACACATGAACATACCTCAACTTCAAGCCACACTACACATAAAATAGTTATAACAAAACCCATAAGATACATCACATATCATGGCACATGGCATACATGACATACAAAACACATTACATACATAAGGCATTAGCTACACCCTTACCTAATACGACACCGGTCTTGGAGCACACTCCTACGCCTCCTTAGGGTTTTTACTGATCTCACCTATGAGAGGGAAACATTAAGGATTAGATTCCCTCCTACTAAAAATACTATTATTTCCTAATTTATTCTAAGATTAGGGTTTTAGATTAAATAATAATATAATAATAGAAACACTAACTAAATGCTTATTTTGCTAAGGATAAAAGTAATAATATTAACATTGGAAAAAGTGATATTATAAGGTTTAAAGATTTTACCCTAATAATAATAATGATACTAAAAATAATACTACTAATAATAACAATAATAATAATATTATTATTAATAAAATAATAATAATAATAATAATAATAATAATAATAATAATAATAATAATAATAATAATAATAATAATAATAATAATAATAATAATAATAATAATAATAATAATAATAATACCAATAATTGAAATAGTGACATAATAGGGTCTCGGCCCTATATAGAATACTAATAATAACATTAATAACAATAGTAATAGTAATAATAATAATAATAGAAATATAATAAATTAAATAAATAAAGCTTGCATAATTAGGGTTTAAATGTTAAGAGGGTTTAGGGTACCACTTTGGATTGGTGGTAATAGGTAGTACCAGCGGTGGTGCACTACGGCGGCGGCGGCGGCAGGAAAAAGAGAAGAAAAGGGAGAGAGTTGAGTACTGGGAAAAGGAGAGGGAGAAGGAGGTTGGAAGTTGGAGTGCTGATGGTTGCTTAGATGGAGAGGAGTGGAATGAAGGCGGCGGCGCACGACAGTGGCTGTGGTGGCCGAAAGGGGAGGAAAGGAAGAAAGGGAGGAGGAGAGGGAGGAAGAGGAAAATAAGGGTAAAGGAAGGTAGAGGAAGGTTTGCGGGTATTTTTGGGAGGTATAAGGGGCGGTGGTTACGGCGAGATTGGTGGTGGACGATGGTGCGAAGGGTGGCAATGACGAGGAAATGGATGATTGGGGAGGTTACTTTGCATGGTTGGGGTGGCTCGTGCAGGTCAAATCAAGGGAGAAGGGAGGTGTAGGGAGTGCTCAGGTGGGAGGCTTGGGCGGCGGGGTTGGCCGACGACAATGGAAATGGTGTCTGAAAGGGTGGTGACGCACGGGAAAAATTTTCTGGGTTGCGGAAAAAAGCTCGAGTCTAGGGTTGGTAAAGGGGTATTTATTGGCTAAAGGAGGGGGAAATTGGTCAAAGGAGTGATGGGAAAATAGGGTAGTTAGGAGAGGCACCGACCGGGGAAATTCAAACATGGCAGAGGGTGGTTGTACAAGAAAAGAAGGGGTCGTGTGCGAGAAGAAAGGAAAGTGGGTTAGGTCAAAGTGGCAGGCAAGTCAAGGGGAAGGAGAGAGGAGAGAAACTACTAGTAAATGGCGCGATTGGCGGTGAAAAACCAGAGAGTTGGGGAGTAGCAGGTTGACGGGGACGGAGAAGGAAGGAGGGAGAAGAAGGTGGGTGCATGGACCGGTGGTCCAGGAAGAAAATAAAAGAAAGAAAATAAGGGAAAAATCGGACCGAGTGACGGGGCTAAAAATAGGAGTCAAAATTTGGCACAGTGGGCCGCACCGAAGGAGAAAAAGAAAAGGAGAGGTTTGGGCCATGGGCTAGCCCAGGTCAGGGAAAGGAGGAAGAAAAAAAAAGGAAGGAAAAAGAAGGAAAAAGGAAAGAAAAGAAAGAAAGAACAGGGAAAAAGGAAAAAGAAAAAAAGAAAAATAGGTGGGTTGGGTTATTTGGAATTTTTTTTTATTTTGAGATATTTAAAAAAAATAATAATATTTAATAAAATAATAGTTAATTCCCTTTTTAGGCTAATTTAGGGTTTTTGAAAGGTTTTTCCTAAATTCCATTTTAATTAGCAAAACACCCAAAATTTTTCTAATTAAAATATTTATTATTTTCTTCTTGATTATTCCTAATTAATTCCATTTTATTTTAATAAAAATAATTTATTTAATTAATTTCCCTATTAAATCGTTATTTGGCCAGAATTTCTAAAATTAAGGTTTTAGGGTATTTCAATATTCTTGTAAGATTGTCTATGTTGCTAAAAATAAAACACCATGAATCTTCCTACGTTTTTTTTTAAATTGGGAAAGTTATATATGGTTTGCTTTATTATAAAAGTTTGTTGCTGAATAACATGGATTGAATGGATTCAAAACCAAAATTTAAAAATAAAAAGAGAATAAACAATTGATAGTTCAATCATAATACATAACACTTGAGGGAAATATAGATATATTTATTTGTACACTTATGTACTTATAAGACGATTTAAGAAATCAATCAACCAATGATATAAATCAGTAATTCTCTAATAATGGAAAACACTATGGAGAAGAAGAAGAAATTTTGTATGACTTGATGGCTAGAGTTTGATCATATCTCTTTTATATGATATAAAATATTATTGAGTCAAACAACTTGTTTCACAAAGTAAGAAAAACACCCTGTTCGTATCTAGGAAACATAGGACCCTCATTTTTATTTTCTTGCTCTCAACTTTTTGTCAAAAATTTATTCAAAATATTATGTGAATAAACACGTCATGTGTTAGTAAACATGGTCCCCTGGTATTTATCATTGAATCCACAATACCAACTTCAAAACTTCTCCACTACCCACACAAACTAAAATAACAGTATGATAGACATCAAATACCCAGTCGAAGCTCACACTGTTGCATATATTTTATTATTTATTTTAATTTTTGTAGTAGTGACATAAAATTTTTATGAGACGAACCTAAATGGTTAATATAATGAACCTATTTGCTTGACCACATGATTCTAACACAAACCATCATCTTATTCATTAATATAATGAACATAAACACTTAACATAATGAACCTAACTCTTTTCATGGAATGAACCTAAATGATTAACATAATCAACCTAACATAACAAATCACGCTTTAACATAAAGAAACTAGCTATTTAAAACACCCGAACATACACGATTAATGTAAAGAACCTTACTGTTTAACTCAATGAACCTAACATAAGTAAGTAAATATATGAACGATAATATACATGTTCATTAAGATGATGAACATATAACTTTTAAAACATGTTAATGAGCTTATGTGGTCATTAACATGCTTGAATACAGACCTTTTAGTGCCTAAACCTAAATGCCGTAATGAACCTCTTTGTTATATACAATGAACCTATATTAAAGACATAATTTCATGAACGATAACACACATGTTTATTAAGATGTTGAACATATTTCTTTTATTGCTTGACCTTAAATGTTTAATGTAATGAACCTATATGTTTAATTGAAAGAAACTACACAATTTATATGATGAACATAAATGAAAACATATAGAACATGAAAATAGATACACCATACCACTTTAGTCCCTCATGTTCATCCATCTACTACTGGTAGTTGAAAACAAATAATATATCTAATGAGGTTCAATGATCATCTAACTATCTTAAGTCTTCATTGCAAAATGTCTTTAGGTTAAATTCTATTATTTCTTCAATTGAAATAAAAATAATAATAAATTGAATTATGATTTTCAATTGTTTTTGAAAGGCAAATTGCAAACCAAAAAGAAAACTAAGATAAGAGAATTCACTTCAAAATGTTATGTTATGAAAATTCAAATCAAATAAATTCAAAAGATGAAAACAATCTAGAGCTTCAATTGTTATGCTATTGAATTGAATATGAAGAATGAATCAATTTTGAATCTCGTATTATTAATCTCCACTCAAACTTGGAAGAAATTGCAAAATTTGGATTGAACAAAAATATAAATAAATTATCTCTTTATATAAATGAATAAATATCTTATAAAATATTGTGTGAATAAGAGAATATAATAGAACGAGGTTCATTGTAAGTATTTTGTCCGGCTTGTAACTATTTTGGTGACTAAGCAGCTCCATGTCATATCGAGAGTAGCTTTCTTGGTGATTTTGGACTATAATATAAATCGTAATCTATATCGTCATGTCATATACTTTTTATGTATGTTAGCTGTTTGGTTAGTAAAAAAGAAAAAGAAAAAGAAAATATAAATAAAATATAAATAAAAGAAAGAAAATAAATTAAATTAATTTTCTTTTGCTCGTTTGGTTGCATAAAAACATTTGTAGAAAAATCTGCGTATGGGTTTTATATAATTTTAATGGAGAAGAAGACCAAATAGAAGCTAATAAAGATGGAGTCAAACTTTTCGTGAGAAATTTTTTCAGGAGCTTTCTTTCTTTTTCTTCAATTATTTTTATAGAAAACAAATCAATATATTTTTTCTCAACCTTTTTCTTCAAGTTTTTTTCTTCTAAACTTTCTGAACAACTAAACATATGAAAATTACTTTCCACCTCATTTTCTTTTCTTTCTACAATATTTTCAATGAATCAATCCGCCTTCAAGGGACCATAATATATATTGCGATCTATATCACACTACTTTTTTATTTTTTTTCTTCCGAAATTATTTTCCTATCCTGATCAGACATGTGATCTATTTAAATGATTCATCATACAACACTCCAAACTGAGCAAACTATCTCATTCCCGGCAAAGCTAACAAATCTCTTTATTGTTGTGCTGATACGAGGCCAAAATATTGAATCATGCTCTCCTATGACCTTTATGGGGGCCTAGTTTAGACCCTACGTAGGGGTTGGTTAGGAACGCTTATTTGTCCGAGTAGAAATATATTATGGGGCTAGTATAACGATAAAATAAAGTGACTTACATATTGACATTTCTCTACCAGTTGAGTGTGCTGTGAACATCGGATTGGACACGCCAAAAAGAGCTCAATTATTGCACCTGCCATAGTTTACTATTATTATTATTATTATTATTGCATGCAAAGGGAGAGTGATATTCGATACAAATATCTGCATCGGATATCTCTCTCGATTTTTATATATACATAAAGTAAGGTTTTGTCGATCTTACTTTACCTGTTATTTCTTCTTTCCGCGTTTGTTTGGGTGAGACATGGAGTGACTTCTAAAAGGCGGAAGGGGGGAAAAGACGCACACATCTATACCTATTGAATATATTCGAGGGAGCGCGGATACTTACACTCAGATTCCACATCAAATATACATATATAATTTAATATGTAGATAATAATTAGCATATAAATATATATAATCGGTATAATTATTATTAAAGTAGACATAATTATTATGAAAATATATATTATAAGTACAATAACTGATATAATCAATAAATTCACAATAACCACACTATCACATATAATTTCTATAGAAATTGTTGTCATATAGTTGTAAAAATAATCACCGTATAAATATAAATAATCATCGTATATGTTGACATAATCAGTACATAAATTGACACAATTGCCACATTAGATCACATAATTATTCCATAAATTTCCATTTTAAAAGTCAGAATGACCATAAAGATATATATAATAAGCACATCAACTAACATAAACAGTATAAAAATATATATAAGAATTACAATAGTTGCAACATCCCGAGTCAATTCAATCACGTAGGGCTACTTTAAAGTATTTTCATATTAATCTCTGATCCCACAAATCAACATGAGTCATTTCAACATATTTTATCCATTCTTACGTGCTTTTCAAATTTTTAAATTTTTTTTTAAAAATTTTTAAGAGAGCATTCTTAATTGTGAAGTTCTTATAATGTAATTACCTAAAAAATGGTATACAATATTGATAAAAGTATGTTTATTATTCATTATAGCATTCCGCTCAATTTGAAAGTATTATAGTAGCACACATAATTCTTATATAAATATATATGCCAAAATGGTAGAAAATAATTATTATATAGATATACGTAATTACCATATAAGCTGTCACAATCATCATATAAGTAAATATATTCACCCTGAAAAATGGTAAAATATTAGTATAAAAAAATAATATTAAACACTTTTCTTACGTTAGAAACTTTTTAATATGGATATTTATTTACATAAAATAAAAATATCACATTTATTATGATATAATTTTTTCTATATTAAAAATACAAAAAAAAAGGAGAGAGAATGAAAATCTAACATCACTCTGGTATATCCAACCGGATGTAACTAATAATTTGCCTACTACGAAATGTGATTAGTATGCACAATGGCTAATGCTTATTAGATACACTCGGGTGTATGAAGCTCATACATAAGATTCAAGTCAACAAAAAATGAACGTCAGTTTTAGCACGTTAGTAGTAATTACTAAGAGTTAAAAAAATTTGATTGTAAAATAACATTGATTATAATCACCCTATAAATATACATAATTATTATTGTAGCATACACAATCACCATATTATATATAATAAGCACATTAGCTTACATAATTAACATATTAAAAATGTTTAAGCACCATAATAACACACATAGTTCTTATAGAAATTGATGTGACATAGTGGTAGAGATAATCACCATATAAGTTGACATATTTACCACATAAATATACATAATTATCCTATAAGTTGATATAGTCACTATAGTAGATCACATAATCACCATGAAAAATAAAACATTGTAGCAAAGATAATCGGCATAGAAATATATACATAATAAGCACAATAGCTAACATACACAAAAAGTATAGCAGCACACAAAATTCCTATACAATTAATGTCACACACTAGTAGAAATAATCATTATATAGATATATATAATCACCATATAAGCTAACATAATTATCATATAAGTCAACATAATCACCATAAAAAAAATTAGCATAAAAATAGTAAAATAAAAACACATTTTTACATAAAATATATCATTATGAGCATCTATTCATATAAAAAAATCACAATTATTATGATATAACTTTTTTATTTATTTGATAATTTAAATTAAAGATAAATTAATTTTAAAAAACTACCGCCATAATCTTTGGTGTGTCTAATAATTTGCTTACAATGGTAGCTACTCTCTTAAACCGTTTTTATGAATAACAAAGAGAGAGAGAGAGAGAGAAATCCCTAAACTATTCACATGTTACTAAAATGAAAATTATCTTATAATGGTATTACAAATTCTAGTACACTTCACACACCTATCAACTTTGTCAATATCAATTTAATATCTTACAATTATTATTATTATTTTGTTCATATTACCCCCCTCCCTCTCAACTCTCTATGTTCCGATTCTCCACTCAGTTCCTTCCCTCATTTTTTCCCCCTCCAATATGCCCGTTGAAAATAACTATCATTATTTAGTTAGTTTCCCGTTAGCTCTTCAAAAATGCTATCACTGACCGTACTTGCTTAGGACTATTGGACTAAAGATGGATGCCCATGAATCTACTGCGCTTCTTTCTTCTCTTTCCTTTCTTTAGCTATCCATTTTTTATTTATTTTTACAAATGCACCCAACAAAGTTGAAGAGACTATAGTTTTTGGGTTTCTACCATTTTTATTTTTTTGTATATGACATGATCTTATTAGTATTGATGAGAATTTAGATAATTTATTGTTATTATTATAATATATTAATATAAATATAAATATAACTCTAAATATAATTACAATTATGATTATAATAATTTTTTATAGTGAATGTTATGATAATATTTGTAATATTATTATTTTAATTGTTATATTGATACAAATAACTATTATTGTATTGATTATAATATTCATACAAATATTATCATAACATTCACTATAAAAATTTATTATAATTATAATTGTAATTATATTTAGAGTTATATTTATATTTATTATATTTATAATATTAATGACAATATTTATAATGTATTTTTATTTCTATTAATAATATTATTATAAAAAATAATACTATTTTTACAATTAATAACAATATTACTATTAGAAATATTATTATCTATGCTTATTATATATAATCATATAAAATAAATCTATTTTTATTTTTATTAAAATAATTAATATTATCATCATAAATAATCATATTATTATAAATATTGTTTACTATTATCATTGATTTATTATTATTTTTAAAGAAAATTATAATTTATAATAATATTATAAAAATAATATAATAAAGTTAATAATAAAAGTTATAATAATATAAATATTAATTTTTTAATTTTATAATTATTATAAATAATTTATATTTTTATTAATGCTATAATCATTATTATAATAATACTTATAGTTAAATTATTATTATAAATAAAGACAACTATAATTAATAATTCTTATAAACATTTTTATTTAATATAATAACTACTATACTAATATTTTAATTATATTTTTATTAATTAGAATTGTAATAATATTATTGTTATGATTTTATATAATAATTATAATAATACTTAAAATTGTATTAACAAATATTATAATATTCGAAATAAAACTATAATTATAAAAAAAATTACAATACTTTAATGATAATTAATAATAACTATAATGATCATTATAATAATTATATATACAATAAATATTATGATAAATATAATAATAATAATAATTATTATTATTATTAAGAATTTATAATAATATTTATAATAATAAATATTATTATGATATTAATAATTAATAAAATAATTATTATTATCATTTAATATGATGTGATGTGAAAAATAGGATCACCAAATTTTCAACGAAAAGTACTGGACTCATAGCCAATTTGACATGTGAGCCGTAAAAAATTGGTTTATAGGGAGACACCAGCCAACTTTGGACCTTTGAAATTAGGCTGATAAATCTTCGTGTTTTCGTCAACATGTACCAAAAAGAAAAGTCAAATATCTTAAAGAAAACTAAAAAATTAGCCAAAGAAAACCTAAACAAGAACAACAAAAAGTAATTTGAAAATTGTGAAAATTACTTTTTCTTTGACCGTGTACATAATGGGCATTAGGCGACAAATTATATTATATGCTCAAGTGTATAATGCAAAATGCATTTGAAAGATCAAAATATAAAATTTAGTTTAATAAAAAAATGTTTATAATATAGAATCTGAACGACCAAAATTTAATATATAATTAGGACTTTATTTTTTGTTGAGAGTTTTTTTATTAAGAGAATTACTTGTAAGGATGATATAATTATGGAGATTGTATGGATAAAATAATCACTTTTTTTTGGTCCATATAATCATCCTTATTTTAAAAAGGCTTAAGAACGCAACATCAAACTTAGTTTAATGAAAATAACATTTTATATTACGGAACCTAAAAGACTAAAACACTAAGCATATATTCATTTTTCTCTCTAGTCATTTTTTTTACTCAGATAATCATTTACAATGATAATAATAATAAAATCACTAGAGTTGTATCGTTTATGACACAAAATGTGGATAATCAAAATATAAAATACATAATTACTATTTGCTGGGATGATTACTTTTTTTCCAAGATAATAATTTGTATTGAGGGCATAATCATTAATGCTGCATGTATGAGATAATTATTATTTTTATCTAAATAATCACCAATATTTTAAAAACCTTAGTAGGTTCTTGATACATAACCTAAACTATCAAAATACGGAGTACTTAATTATTTTTTTACCAAAATAATCACTTATAAGAATGATAGAATCATCAGCATTGTATAAATAAAAAAATATTTTTTTTTGCCTTGATAATCATATATATTCTTTTAGTAGGTGCATCTTATTAGATGTATTTGGATATAAGATTAAGATCATGTACAAACTTTAACCTAAAATACAAATGTAGGAATTAATTATATCTAATAGATTAATTTAAATAAAAAAGGAAAAAGTAGATATAGATCATTAATATAAGTAATCTAATGGATATAATTAGTTTCTATGTTTGTATTTTAGGTTAGAGTTTGTGTATGATCCTAATTCTTTGGATATATATATATATATATATATATATATATATATATATATATATATATAGATTTAGACTCCTGTACAAACTATTATTTAAAATACGAATATAGAAACTCTTAATAACCATTAGATTTAGAGGATTTAAGGGCCGAGATTAAAATAAATTTAGATTAAATATGTATTAAATCTTGACCGTTGATCAAACACTAATCTAATGGTTATAATTGATTTCTATACATGTATCTTAGAAAGGGTGTGTATGAGACCTTCACCTTATATATATATCATACACATACATACATACATACATATATACATATATTAGTATTAGACCATACCATAGTTAGTTAGTTACACATAGTTATTCCATAGTTATCAGACATAGCAAGTGGGAAATAATGCGTTCAGGTCTGGTGGGGACAAAAACTATGCAGTTGTTAAATTAAAAAAATAAAATTTTGATCCGGTGCTATCTCCCTCTCTCTCATTTCTTTCAGAAATAAATTGTTATTATTCAAACCCTTCATCATATGGTAGAAGAAAATGTCACCATCTAAGGCACTTTGTGTAAGTGTGAAGGATTTCCAATTTTTCTTGTACTGCAAGCTGTAATGTCTAAATTAATTAATTCGCTTTAAGGAGTGGTAAACCTATACTTCCTTGCTGAACGCATATGGTATATTGACTTCACGGAGAGAGCACCCGTAGGCCAAAGGTAAATTTAATTAGCTATAATATCCAACCAAAACTGCTTCCTTGGCAGTCTGGAATAGAGACAACATTGCATCGGAAATTTTTTATTCGCTATTTAAATTTGATAAATAAATTTATATTTATATCTGTATTTATATTTGATAAATATTTTATTTCTTTTTTTTATATTTATATTCATATCTGTTTATATATCTATCGAGTAAAATCTATTAAATTTAAAATAAAAATCATTCAATATTAGAATTATATACTTAGATTATTAGAATTTAATTATATTTTCACTTTTAGTCTTAGACAATATATATAAATGTTATAAAAATAAAGGTAAAAATATAATTTTATATTGAGTGAAAAGATATAAATATAAAGCGGGCGCGGATTTGAAAATATCCGCACCCAAATTCTTCAAATATTTTTACACCTACAGCTTATCATTATTCGTATTCATATCCGTTTATCTATATTTATTTACACATTCAATGAATAAAATTCATTCGATTGTGATCCCTACAAAGGGAACTCTCTTCCAGGATCAAATAAGACTAGAGTAAAGAAGTAACTTTATAATAATAATAATAATAAATATATATGAACTTAATAATAATAATCATAGCAACAATGATGGTACTAAAAAAATACTAATAAGAAAAACTACTGTAATACCCTATTTTTAACTAATTCTAACTATGTAAAATTAATTACATAAATAAGTGTCAGATATTTTATGACTTTAATTTTTTTGGGTGATTCAATAGTAATTGCAACTTTAGAATTAAGCGTACTTTACTTATAAAATACTATTTATATCTTTGAACTTTTGTGTTACATATTGAAAAATATTCTTATAAAATTTTATTTGGACTCTAAATGGGTTGAAATATAAATCTAAAAATTTTGGTTTAACTTTATTTATATTTTCTATTCCTTTTTAATTTTATACGTACAATGTATAATTATGGTAGGCTAGCTAAAATTCATATCAATTGTTTGTTAAAAATTATAAAAATTTATATTTAGTTTGGAAATTAATATATAGGATTATATAACAAAATTTGTAATTTTATAAATAGTTTTGATATTTATTTTTATAATTACCTTGTAAGCTTGTTAATTCATCGTCTGAATAATATTTTATATACCAAACCTTATTTTAAATTCATTAAATTTGACATGTGAGATTAAAATATTATTTTGATTTTTTCCATAAAATTTCATACTTGCATAAGCTTTTTTTTTTCTTTTTTTCTTAACTTTATACTATTTATTCACCTTTTCACCACTATAAATAATATATAAATTCTAAAACTACTATTCACCCATGAAATTCCTCCTATACGCTTCCATGATTATATTTTTGTATCAAGTTTACCATCATCTTATTCATTCAACCAAAAATTAAAACAAAGTCACTTTTATACACTTTTTGTCTATACTAGTTATGTAACACCCCCAAAATTCACTACTGAAAAATTTAGTTTTAAAGGAAAGAATTAACGGAAGTGAAATAAGAAAATTGTGAATTATGGAGAATGTTACCGCCACACTCAGTACCAGAACGGTTCACTCCTACCGTTCCAGTACCGAGTGCTAAGGCTAAAACGGATTACCCTCAGACAAAAGCTAATATTTAAAACAAGGATTCTTAAGGAAGTTAAATAGTTCACAATATAAAATTCAGAGTATGCATAAAAAGGTTTACAAGCCAAAGGGGTACATAGACAAGGTTTTCAAGGAACAAAAATTATCGTACGACAAAACAGAACTAACATAAAAACGATACAGGGTAAAACAAAACGAAAAGGAGAGTCCGGCCATGTCGCTCTCGGTCCCCAGGCCAAGTCTAGGCTTCACTCTCAGCCCCGCCCGATGCCTCGTAAGAGTCGTAGGCATCGAAGATATCGTCTCCTACCTACACAAACTCAGGTGGGTCCTCTGCTTGTGGGAATGAGCAGCACCCATGAAATGGGTGGTCAGTACGCTACGTACTGAGTAAGGTAATAGATGCGTTAAGGCCAACATACAAAATACACAACACAGTATTCATGGAAAAATCACGTGAGTGATAAGTAGTAAAATAGATGATATAGGCCAGCTACAGTCCGGATAGTCTTATTCTTTAGATCTCTGGTAAATATAGTCGATTCACATCATAGTCTTTATCAATTCATGTGAGTGCGGAAACCCCACTATTATAGCCAGTGGACCGGTCATGCAGGACAAAACGCGCCTGGCCACTATTATAGCCGGTGGACTGGTCATGCAGGGCAAAACGCTCCTGACCACTATTATTTGCCGGTGGACCGGTATGGCCCCGACTCACATGACGTTTCACTGTAATTACTTTGTGTCTTTCCCATGTCTTATCGTTATTATGTTCGGTTTATTGAGCATGGAATCCCCCCACTACTATAGTTGGTGGACCGGAAATCATGCAGGGCAAAACGCGCCTGGCCACTATTATAGCCGGTGGACCGGTCATGTAGGGCACCCCGGCCCTAACCACTATTATTCGTCGGTGGATCGGTCTGGGTCCGGCTCAACATCTTCCTCTTTAAATAATTAGTATCTTAACATATCTTATTTGAAAGTAGTTTACCCTTGACATGCACGACTGACTATATCCACACTTATCCTCCCAGGAGGGCCCGTCCCATATCTTGGGACCCTTGCACCCCTTATTACACCTCGATATCCATTCCCTTTTACGCTTACACAAAATGAAAACCATTTCCTAAGGGTGTGGGTTAAGGCCCAACACCTCCACTACTACGGAAATAGGAAATAATAATGGTGGTTCGAAAACCATTGTCAAATCCGTGAAAATTAATGCGCGGGAATTTTTAATAACGGATTTATGTAATAACCGTTATTACAAGTGCAAGGTAAAATTTTGCACAGGAATTTTAATAACGGTTGACGTAAAACCGTTATTAAAACATGATTTAATAACGGTTCAAACAAGAACCGTTGTCAAAATTGCCAAGGTTTTAATAATGGTTCCTCTAAAAACCGTTATTAAAATCTCCTTTTATTTCGTTCTCTTCTGTTTCGTGCCAAAAATTTCAGACTCTACCGCTTCCCTCTCATACTCTCTTTCTCTTGCGAACCCTTGCACCACCGCTCCGGCTCCTCTGAATTAAGGGAAACCGTCATACCGCCATCTCTCCACCACCCCTCTACCATTCTTGCGAACGTAGCCAACATTTGTACCTTCGTCGTTGTCGTTCTCAACTTGTTCTCCGTCGCTCCCTTTACGTATGTGTTGTTCTTCCTTCATTGCTTAATTTGTCTCTACTGATATGTATATATATATATATATAAATGCATGCATGTTGCACCGAGGAGGTTGTGTTTGACGTGTTTTTCAATAATCTGTTGTTTGATGTGTTGGTGAAAAATTTTGCTGTGGCCTTTTATGATTGTGGCCGGCCGAGACCTTAATATATATGTATATATATATATATATAAATGTGTTTATAATCTATTTTATAAAAATATGATTTATTATTTTAAGAGAATCCACAAGCCTAAAATATATATTATTATCATAAGATATGTACGTTCTAAGTATAAAATTAAGGTGTATATATTTTTTTAGCACTCACATTATTATGCAGATGATCATGTGTATTTATATGCTTTTTTTAATATATATTTTGTAAGACGTGTATTTATATTCTGTAAAATGTGTGTTTATATGTGTTCTATTATATGTATATATATTTATAATATATTTATATATAAGATGTGTATATATAATCTTAAATAATTGTGGTTAGGGTTAGGGTTGGGGTTAGGGGGAGGGTTAGTGTTAGGGTTAGGGTTAGGGTTAGGGTTAGGGTTAGCTATAGGTTTAGGATCATTATCTTATGAGGTTTAGTGTTATTTTTTATTATAATTTATTAGGGTTAATTATTGTTAGGGTTAAGGGGAGGGTTAGGGTTAGGGGGAGGGGGAGGGGGAGGGGGAGGGGGAGGGTTAGGGTTAGGGTTAGGGTTAGGGTTTATCGTTTATTATACTAAATATAAACTAGGGTTATAAGGAAAAATCCTAAGGATAAGGGTATTGTGCATGGGGAAAAGTTGAGGAGGTTGGTTGGGCATCGATGTTGTGATCGATAAAAATTAAATAGAGATGAATAATTGTGTATAATAATAATAATAATAATAATAATAATGATAATCATATAGGATTTATTAGGTTGTACTATATATATATATATATATATATATATATATTATCTTATTAATATCTACTTGATTTTACTATGCGTAGCTTGAATGATTTGATGATAGTTTGATGTTTAGCCAGTTTATTAAATATATAACTAAAGATTATGTCCTTATTTTAAATAGTTTGATGTTGTTAGGTTTACACAGTTGGTTATGATCTGGTAGAATATATTTATGATTGGACTAGCTAGTTGAAGATCAGTTTACATATTCTGTAATTTAGATCCTTTCACTACCACGGAAACAGCTTTTAATAACGGTTATTTTCGAGTTTTAATAACGGTTTTCAACCGTTATTGAATCGCCCGTTATTATATCTTTAATAACGGTTCATAACCGTCATTAAAAATACACAAAAACCCACGAATATGTGCGTAAACTTCATATTTAATAACGGTTTTTACTTAAAAATCGTTGTTAAAAATGAGCTTTTAATAACGGTTCTATGGGAAACCGTTGTTAAAAATAAGGTTTTCATAACGGTTCATCAGAAAAAACCGTTGTTGAAAACCATGTTTTAATAACGGTTCGTAAACAAAACCGTTATTAAAAACCCATGCTTTAATAACGGTTCTATGGGAAACCGTTATTAAAAACTGAGGTTTTAATAACGGTTTCCCATAGAACCGTTATTAAAGCATCGGTTTTTAATAACGGTTTTGTTTACGAACCGTTATTAAAGCATCGGTTTTTAATAACGGTTTTGTTTAAGAACCGTTATTAAAACATGGTTTTAATAACGGTTTCCCATAGAACCGTTATTAAAAGTGTATGTTTTTTTTTTAGCATTTTTCTGTTTTGTTCCTGCCCACATACACAGTTGTATGTTCAAACAATTACCAAATCTGCAATGTAAAACAACATCAATTCATACCAGCAGGGTATCACACCATAATTTCAATCAATCTATAATTAGTATGCATGTCTCAATACACCAACTATACTTAGGAATAAAAATTAGTGGGCATACCACAACTTGGTAGCTCTACACCCCAAAGTAAAGAGTTCACAAATCTAGGCTGGAAGACCGAAAGATGTAGACAAAATACAAACCTGAAAATGCATGTAGAATATATAGATCGCTACCTAATACCGAATGAATGAGTGCACGTGCTTGGCCCATTGGTCTCTAACTTCATCAATTTCATCAATATTATATTGCTGGCCTCGTGCATAGTCATCGGTGAAAAACTACAACACACATGTTTCAATTAATATACAGTTAGACATTAGGTCAAAAATATATATGTCATGATTCATTAATAGAAAAATATGGAAAAGCAAACGTACATGGCTTGGATCTATGTTGACCGATCTATTCTGGACTATAAGATCCATTGTTCTACATACATAGTATCCACAATCATCGCCATTTTGCTGTTGTGGACACTGTCAAATGAATTCAATTAACTCTCTAACTATTATATATTAATTTGAATTAAAACAAAATACAAAATAGTTGTCTTCCTACTTACCATGATAGGCTCATATTGAAGATTCTTTGGGTTTGGGACACCATTCCCACCTCTCCTTTGATATGCCGTCTGTAGTGCCCTAATAAATAGAGTTGGATACATAATATTGTAAGTATATATACCTCAAATAATGAAAATAGAATATATATATATATATATATGTATAAATAAGCTTATGAAGTAAGAAGTGAAAAATATATTAACATGTCTATAAATTCCTTCCCACCACGACGAGCGACCTCAAAAGGCACGTCATAGGTTCGAAGGGAATCAAACACATAAACTTTATTAAGATCAGGTCAGACGGCGTACAAAACCCAATGTTCAGTTGCGAGGTGAGGAATGAGATAGAGCTTGTTGTGTCCCTCAATCAAAATGCGATCCGCTAAATAGTTTATGTGCCTACCCTCTGTTATTGTACTACTGTCAGCTATGTAGTATGGGCACACAAAAACAATAGAGGAAAGCATTCCCTCCAACGCAGCGCGACTAGCTACCAACCTATATATGGACGACAATAATAATGGATATTTGTTAATAACTAATAACTCATATAAGCTTAAGAGGTCGTAAAAATTCTATGTCTCCAAGAGTACTAAAATCTGAAATATGAAATAATGCTTACGTGACATAAACGGCGACACTTGTGGTTGACATTCATTCCTGATTATAAATGTCGCTTATGTCAACTGTCGATACCATGTAAGTAGCATCGTCCCTTCCAACATACTCAGGACGACAATCAATGGAAATATAATTATTCCCGAGGTAGTTTTGGGCATAGAAATACAATAAAGCTAATGCTGGTGGAGGTTGGCGTATTTCCGAAGAACGAATCTTTTGTGGGGCAACTGATTTTTCAGATTTAGCTCTCTTTTTTTTGGCAGCGCCCTCTTTTGTGTTGCTCGTTCTACTAGTACCTCTCTTAGTTTTACTAGCAGGAGCAGTCTTCTTCTTTGATTCCTTAAATAATAATAATAAACAAAATATGTATTGAGCATATATATATGAAAAAGGTATAAACAATGTAACTACTAAACTAGGTCTAATGAAGATATTGAATGTCAATATATACCTCTTCAGTAGTGAGACGTATCTGATCCACAGGCCAAGGCACGAAGCTTCCATGAGCTTCTAGTACTTTGGCTGCCTCATCGCCCTCTTTATAACAAGGCAAGGGCGCACTACCAATGATTGGAGTGTCAATACTCACCGGCCTTGTAAGTAGGGCTAAGTTATACCCGTGGACAGTTTGCGTTTGGGTACTGTGACTGATGCGGACCCTTCCTTTCGCCAAAAGAGTTGAAAGATCATTCGCTAACAAGTCACATTTATGCAAACCCTAAACGAAAATATTACACATTATTAACTATTTATGACACCGAATACATTTAATAACAATTCAAAGTTATGTAATGCTTACCTCGGAAAGAGAAGAAAGACGTGTATCAGCTTCACAACTGTCTCTGACACTATTTACATTAGGTATGTGAAGCTGATCATGGTCGACTAAATCGGATGGCTTATACCCTTGAGATTTAATAAATGACAACTCTTGCTCCATTTTTGCCATCCGTTCAAATGCCACGTTCAATTTCTGTGTAAGGATGGCGACTTGCTCATCAGTGTTACGAGAACCACGAGATCGACCACGTACGCTCGTTTTCGTAACACCTAATCCAAGACCCCTGTGTCTTCCAGGGTGTTCTACAATTCCTATAGCCTGTGATACAATGTTATATTGGTCTACCCCCTCCTCACCATCTGACGCTTGAAGTTTGTCCTGTAATGTATATAATATATGTAAAATTAGCTTGCATGAATAAGCATAATATAATAGTTTTCTAAAAGAAAAGTAAGCAGGGTTCCAAATATCTAGAAACTTACAATTTTTTTCGCTGCAACATCTACATCTTTATTAATATATCCATCTTTTGTTGCTCTAGCCTTCTTCCATAATGTACCAATATTAATGGACGAGGTACATGGGTCTAAGTCTTGGGCTATGAGCTATAAATCAAAAAATATTCTTATAATGTACCAATATTATAAAATTCGTCAGTACGCTGTAAATAGATAAATCACAAAATACATACCAACTCCTCTTCAAGGCCTGCATAACCTTTGCGAGCCATATTATGCCGGTATTTATTCTGCTTCGCAATCTCTTTATTTTTGGCACTTTTTTCCTATGTCACCAGCCAAAACATTGTGACATAGTTATTTCAATATTATGCACAATACTAGGATCGATAATAAAAATTTAATTGTTATCTAACAAATACCTTAAAATCACCCGTAAGACGATATGCAATAAATTGGTTCCAACTTTCTTGATCGATGAAACCGTATCGTTTGGGTGGATTGTGCCGTAGAGAACCATCACTCTTTCTGTACATTTTCCTACGAGCTAAAAATGACCTAAATGTTCTTAGACGCTCCCCACAATGTCTAAGAAGCCATTTCTTCCTACTCTCTGGCACATTAAATACTCTCTGCATTGTAAGACATACAAATGTATACCGATATTAATGTATTAAAATTAATAAAATTTTACATACATAAATGATTACATAAAATTGTATATTTACCGTGATTTCCTGCCAAATATGCTCCTTATGACCCGTTGGAACCTACTTCCAATTATTATAGGAGATAGGAACACAGTTACGTGTCACAACTGAAATGTAAGTCAAAAACATGTCTGCATAAGGGCCAATGGGAAGATTGTAAGTATTCATCCCAACTTGACTATTTCTCCTTTATTCCTCATATCTGTGATGATTCTCATAATTGTCGGCCCTCTTTTCCCTTCTTCATCACTGATGTCCCTATCAATATTCTTATTGACCATATCTCTAAAAGAAATCAATAAATAAATTATGTTAGAATGTTATGTATTGAGCATAATTGAGTTGAAAAAAACCAACATAGATATTATATGTTACAATATTATTACCCTCATTGCCTTCTTTTCCTTCTTTTTTTCCCCCTTGTTTTTGGATTAGATTTAGGATCTGATACATATATTACTTCACAATGATCATCCCTGACATATATTTCCTCCTCATTAATTGTATTGTTATCATCGTTCAATAATTGAGTTGCTTGCACAGCTGAGACACACTCGTTATTCCAATTGGCATCATTTTCATCATCACATTCATTGGCATTTCTTTTTTTCGTAGATAGTACTACAGACCATCCATTATCAGTAGGGTCAGTGACATAGAATACTTGTGTCGCTTGTGATGCTAAGATGAATGGGTCTTGTTTATGCCCTGCCCTATTAAGATCTACTAATGTGAATCCATCTTCATATCTAACCCCACTGCTGTTATCAACCCATCTGCAGCCGAATACAGGGATTTTAAATACAGTGTAATCTAACTCCCATATATGTTCAATCACACCATAATAATTCATATCTGCATAAGTTGGATTCTTGTCTTTCGCACTAGCAACATGCATTGCCTCAGCCACTAAAGTCACCCCACTGTTCTGCATTGTACTCTTCCCATCTTGTTCTTTTGTATAAAAAGTGCAACCGTTGATCACATAACTGGTATATTGAAAAACTTCATAACGAGGTTTCTGAGACAACCAGTGCAGGGTTTCGGAAATTAAAGTTGGGGAATGACCGATGAGTGGAATGATGCGATCTCTTATCCAATCAATAAAGGAAAGATTATGTTTATCGATAATCCATTTCTCAGTCTTGGATGGATTTTCAATCCGTAAAGAAGTCATATGCTCTTCAACGTACGGCTGAACATCATCACTATTGTGTAATACATATAGATGTGCTGCACGGAACATGTTAGGGTCTACACGCCCAAGCTGTCTGCCTCTAATACCCTGTCGTTCAAATTTGCCCGCATGTCGAGACTTAGGAATACCAAGAGCTTCAGCATTTGACAAGTACTTCGTGCAAAACTCAATTGCCTCTTCCACCAGGTAACTCTCAACAATACATCCTTCTGGCCGATATCGATTCTTCACATAACCTTTTATCAACTTCATAAATCGTTCAAAGGGGTACATCCAATGCCCATGAACAGGTCCTAGCATCTTTATCTCATAAACTAAATGAACAGTTAGATGTACCATAATGTCAAAGAATGACGGTGGAAAATACATTTCAAGTTGGCACAAAATAATCACAATCCCTTTTTGCAAGGCGTCCAAACTATCAGGATGTATAACTTTAGAGCAGACGGCTTTAAAAAACCAACAAAGCCTCGTGATAGTAATTCGAACACGTTTTGGCAAAATTCCACGTATAGCTATCGGCAACAAGTGCTGCATCAAGATATGACAATCATAAGACTTCATGTTAATTAATTTCAACTCTTTCATCGACACGAGCCTTCTGAAATTTGAAGAATACCCTTCCGGAACCTTGACACCGTGCAAGAATTCACAAAATGAAATTTTCTCTTTTCTGGAAAGAGTATGACACGCCGGCGGTAAATATGTTCTTCTTCCGTTGTCTCGCGGTTTCAGTTCTTGTCTAATACCCATTTCTTCCATATCCATTCGAGCATTTATCCCATCTTTAGTCTTGCGTGGAACATTAAGTAATGTGCCAACAAGACTGTCACATATATTTTTCTCAATATGCATCACATCAAGGGTATGTCTCACGTAGAAAGATTCCCAATAAGGAAGGTTGAAGAATATTGACATCTTCTTCCACCCAACAAGACTGCCACACTTGTCAACCCGTCAACCGGATTGGTGCCTGCCCTTCTTCTCGGAATCCATTGAACGCTTTTCTTTGCCTACGATAATGATGATTCTTCGGTAAAAACCTACGATGCCCAAGGAACACAGTCTTTCGGCCATGTCTTAGCTGAACAAATGAAGTATTCTCCTCACATATCGGACATGCATAATGGCCTTTCACACTATAACCTGACAAGTTGCCATATGCCGGAAAATCATTTATAGTACAGAATAACAATGCTCTCAAAGTGAAATTTTCTTGACCATATGCATCAAATACTTCAACGCCCATGTCCCATAAGAACTTCAAATCATCAATCAAAGGTGCCAAATAAACATCAATATCATTCCCAGGTTGGTTTGGCCCGGAAATGAGTAAAGACAACATCATATACTTGCGTTTCATATAGAGCCACGGAGGTAAATTGTATATAACCAAAATCACTGGCCATAAACTGTAGCTGCCTTGATTGTGCGGATTCATTCCATCTGCAGATAGTGCAAGGCGCACATTTCTTACTTCTTTACCAAATTCAGGAAACAACCCATCAATCGTCATCCATTGTGGAGAGTCGGATGGATGTCTAAGAAGCCCGTCATCTATCTTGTCATCAGCATGCCATCTTAGGTTCTTGGCATCGTCAATATCATTAAACATCCGCCTTAATCTTGGTATTATAGGAAAATACCATAACACCTTAGCGGGCACCTTGTTCTTCTTGTATCGTGGTGCTTTGCATTCAGGATTAGGACAACTATCCAAAGATGCATTGTCATTGCGATATAAAATACAATCATTAGGGCATGCATGTATCTTCTCATAACTCATGCCCATAGAGGATAGAATCTTCTTCGCTTCATACGTACGATCGGGTAGAACGTTATCATCAGGAAGCATATCCTTCACAAGTGACAATAATTCTGTAAAACTCTTATCACTCCATCCGTTACATGCCTTTAAGTTGTACAACCTTAAAGTAGCAGATAATCGCGAAAACGTCTTACAATCACCGTACAAAGGTTTCTCCGAGTCATTCAATAACTTCTCAAACATTTTTGGACAATCCCGAACACTTTCCTCAACCTTTTGAGTCATCTCCTCTAACGAATGTCCCTCATAGTTATCAAATGATGATCCACTACTATCCCTCCCAGCATCGTCATTTTCATATTTAGACTCTGTTTCCCCATGCCATATCCAACAAGTGTAGCTTGTATCAATTCCATACACAAATAAATGATCTCTCAAATCATTAGCGTTGACACGCTGAATATAAGCACACTTCAAACAAGGACAGACTATTCTACTATTGTCCCGAGCATGTTCAACTGCAAACTTGATGAAAAACTCCACTCCTTCGTTATATTCTCTAGACAGACGATTTGCAGACAACCATTTCCGATCCATATTATTTGAATCTAGATATATCCCACATGAAAGTAATTATATATTAAAAATCAATTGAATTATAAGTATAATAATTTTCAAATCACTCTTGCTTAGAAAGAATTAATCTCAAAAGTATCATGCTATTCTCTCTCTCTCTCTCTCTCTCTCTCTCTCTCTCTATATATATATATATATATATATATATATATATATATATATATATATATATATATATATATATATATATATATATATATATATATACGAATCATGCTAACAAGTTTCCAAAATTATATTAATGCTGATCAATGAAACTCCTCATACTTACAAAGAGTTCATTATATATATATATATATATGCATACATACAAACGTAGCAAAATATTATACAATTAATAGTTCAATTTACAAAAGATATGCATACTACAGGATTTAAGCAATAGCAGCACTATATACATCAAAATGTTGCTACAACTCAAATACCTAAAAAACGAAAACTCATATCTAAAACTAAATCCCCCGATAGCCTCGTCGAGCCCGACTAAAAACTATAACTCTAAAAGTCCACTCATCACGATATATCATTTGATCCCTGACATCATCAAATGAGAGTCTACTCACGGATACTCTAGGGTAACTGAGGTGGATACTCCGAGGCAAGCTATGACGATACCTCCACTCGTCATCGATGACCATCAATTCTCTCGATATCCTATCATACTCTCTAGCAAACAACTCACCCTCAATAAATCTCGGGTGTGGTGCATCACTGTGGTAGACAAACCACTGCAAAAAAGTAGACGTAGCCGATGCCCATGGCTCTATCTGAGGCAGGGTCAACAGAAGGTGATAAGATCTGAAATGGAAGGGGTGATAGGATGAGCCACTCGCGTACAAATGACATAGCTCATTATATAACCATATCACATGAGTCCGTACATCTCTATGTGGAGCCATATGAAAATACAGTGGAGGGTATGTCATCTGATCACTACCTACAAATGAGAACCACTAAATCTTATCATCAAGGTTGTTCTCGAAATTAAAAGGATCTAAATTACAGAATATATAAAGTGATCTTCAACTAGCTAGACAAATCATAAATATATTCTACCAGATCATAACCAACTATGTAAACCTAACAACATCAAACTATTTAAAATAAGGACATAATCTTTAGTTATATATTTAACAAACTGGCTAAACATCAAGCTATCATCAAATCATTCAAGCTACGCATAGTAAAATCAAGTAGATATTAATAAGATAATATATATATATATATATATATAGTACAATCTAATAAATCTTATATGATGA
Source organism: Tamarix chinensis (assembly GCA_030549775.1). Classification (NCBI taxonomy): domain Eukaryota; kingdom Viridiplantae; phylum Streptophyta; class Magnoliopsida; order Caryophyllales; family Tamaricaceae; genus Tamarix; species Tamarix chinensis. Next base: position 17,051,349 of record CM060180.1, on the reverse strand, counting down.
TGATGATGATGATGATTATTATTATTATTATTATTATTATACACAATTATTCATCTCTATTTAATTTTTATTGATCACAACACCGATGCCCAACCAACCTTCTCAACTTTTCCCCAGGCACAATACCCTTATCCTTAGGATTTTTCCTTATAGCCCTAGTTTATATTTAATATAATAAACGATAAACCCTAACCCTCCCCCCTCCCACTAACCCTAACAATAATTAACCCTAATAAATTATAATAAAAAATAACACTAAACCTCATAAGATAATGATCCTAAACCTATAGCTAACCCTAACCCTAACCACAATTATTTAAGATTATATATACACATCTTATATATGAATATATTATAAATATATATACATATAATAGAACACATATAAACACACATTTTACGGAAAAACAAACATACACGTCTTACAAAATATATATTAAAAAAAGCATATAAATACACATGATCATCTGCATATATAATAATGTGAGTGCTAAAAACATATATACACCTTAATTTTATACTTAGAACGTACATATCTTAGGATAATAATATATATTTTAGGCTTGTGGATTCTCTTAAAATAATAATACATATTTTTATAAAATAGATTATAAACACATTTATATATATATATACATATATATTAAGGTCTCGGCCGACCACAATCAAAAAGGCCACAGCAAATTTTTTCACCAACACATCGAACGACAGATTTTCGAACAACACATCAAACACAACATCTTCGGTGCAACATGCATGCATTTATATATATATATATACATATCAGTAGAGACAAATTAAGCAATATTGAAGGAAGAACAACACATATATAAAGGGAGCGACGGCGTACAAGTTCAGAACGGCAACGACGAAGGTACAAATGCTGGCTACGTTCGCAAGAATGGCAGAGGGGTGGTGGAGAGATGGCGGTGCGACGGTTTCCCTTAATTCAGAGGAGCCGCAGCGGTGGTGCAAGGGTTCGCAATAGAAAGAGAGTACGAGAGGGAAGCGGCAGAGTGTGAAATTTTTGGCACGAAACAAAAGAGAACAAAATAAAAGGAGATATTAATAACGGTTCCTGTAAGAACCGTTATTAAAACATGATTTAATAACGGTTCTTACAAGAACCGTTATCAAAACAAGATTTAATAACGGTTTTAAAAGGAACCGTTATTAAAAAATTGGAAATTTTAACAACGGTTCTTGTTTGAACCGTTATTAAATGAATTTTTAATAACGGTTTTACGTCAACCGTTATTAAAATTCCCGTGCAAAATTTTACCTTGCACTTTTAATAACGGTTATTACGTAAAACCGTTATTAAAAATTCCCGCGCATTAATTTTCACGGATTTGACGATGGTTTTCGAACCACCGTTACTAATGTGCCGTTATTAATTCCTGTTTCCGTAGTAGTGTTTTAATTTCGAGAACAACCTTGATGATAAGATTTAGTGGTTCTCATTTGTAGGTAGTGAGATGATATACCCTCCACTATATTTTCATATGGCGCCACATAGAGATGTACGGATTCATGTGATATGGTTATATGACAAGCTATGTCATTTGTACACGAGTGGCTCATCCTATCACCCCTTCCATTTCAGATCTTATCACCTTCTGTTGACCCTGCCTCAGATAGAGCCATGGGCATCGGCTACGTCTATTTTTTTGCAGTGGTTTGTCTACCACACTGATGCACCACACTCAAGATTTATTGAGGGTGAGCTATTTGCTAGAGAGTATGATAGGATATCGAGAGAACTGATGGTCATTGATGATGAGTGGAGGTATCGTCATAGCTTGCCTCGGAGTATCCACCTCAGTTACCCTAGAGTATCCGTGAGTAGACTCTCTTGCGATGATATCAGGGATCAAATGATATATCGTGATGAGTGGACTTTTAGAGTTATAGTTTTTAGTCGGGCTCGACGAGGATATCGGGGGATTTAGTTTTAGATATGAGTTTTCGTTTTTTAGGTATTTGAGTTGTAGCAATATTTTGATGTATATAGTGCTGCTATTGCTTAAATCCTGTAGTATGCATATCTTTTTTAATTCGAACTATTAATTGTATAATATTTTGCTACGTATGTATGTATGCATATATATATATATATATATATATATATATATATATATATATATATATATATATATATATATATATATATATATAATGAACTCTTTGTAAGTATGAGGAGTTTCATTGATCAGCATTAATATAATTTTGGAAACTTGTTAGCATGATTCGTATATATATATATATATATATATATATATATATATATATAGAGAGAGAGAGAGAGAGAGAGAATAGCATGATACATTTGAGATTAATTCTTTCTAAGCAAGAGTGATTTGAAAATTATTATACTTATAATTCAATTGATTTTTAATAATTACTTTCATGTGGGATATATCTAGATTCAAATAATATGGATCGGAAATGGTTGTCTGCAAATCGTCTGTCTAGAGAATATAACGAAGGAGTGGAATTTTTCATCAAGTTTGCAATTGAACATGCTCGGGACTCTAGTAGAATAGTCTGTCCTTGTTTGAAGTGTGCTTATATTCAGCGTGTCAACGCTAATGATTTGAGAGATCATTTATTTGTGTATGGAATTGATACAAGTTACACTTGTTAGATATGGCATGGGAAAACAGAGTCTAAATATGAAAATGACGATGTTGGGAGGGATAGTAGTGGATCATCATTTGATAACTATGAGGGACATTCGTTAGAGGAGATGACTCAAAAGGTTGAGGAAAGTGTTCGGGATTGTCCAAAAATGTTTGAGAAGTTATTGAATGACTCGGAAAAACCTTTGTACGGTGATTGTAAGACGTTTACGCGATTATCCGCTACTTTAAGGTTGTACAACTTAAAGGCATGTAACAGATGGAGTGATAAGAGTTTCACAGAATTATTGTCACTTGTGAATGATATGCTTCCTGATGATAACATTCTACCCGATCGTACGTATGAAGCGAAGAAGATTCTATCCTCTATGGGCATGAGTTATGAGAAGATACATGCATGCCCTAATGATTGTATTTTATATCGCAATGACAATGCATCTTTGATATGAAGATGGATTCACATTAGTAGATCTTAATAGGGCAGGGCATAAACAAGACCCATTCATCTTAGCATCACAAGCGACACAAGTATTCTATGTCACTGACCCTGCTGATAACAGATGGTCTGTAGTACTATCTACGAAAAAAAGAAATGCCAATGAATGTGATGATGAAAATGATGCCAATTGGAATAACGAGTGTGTCTCAGCTATGCAAGCAACTCAATTATTGAACGATGATAACAATACAATTAATGAGGAGGAAATATATGTCAGGGATGATGATCGTGAAGTAATATATGTATCAGATCCTGAATCTAATCCAAAAACAAGGGGAAAAAAGAAGGAAAAGAAGGCAATAAGGGTAATAATATTGTAACATATAATATCTATGTTGGTTTTTTTCAACTCAATTATGCTCAATACATAACATTCTAACATAATTTATTTATTGACTTCTTTTAGAGATATGGCCAATAAGAATATTGATAGGGACAACAGTGATGAAGAAGGGAAAAGAGGGCCGACAATTATGAGAATCATCATAGATATGAGGAATAAAGGAGAGCTGGTTGAGTTGGGATGGAATACTTACAATCTTCCCATTGGCCCTTATGCAGACATGTTCTTGACTTACATTTCACTTGTGACACGTAACCGTGTTCCTATCTCCTATAATAATTGGAAGCAGGTTCCAACAGGTCATAAGGAGCATATTTGGCAGGAAATCATGGTAAATATACTATTTTATGTAATCATTTATGTATGTAAAATGTTATTAATTTTAATACATTAATATCGGTATACATTTGTATGTCTTACAATGCAGAGAGTATTTAATGTGCTAGAGAGTAGGAAGAAATGACTTCTTAGACATTGTGGGGAGCGTCTAAGAACATTTAGGTCATTTTTAGCTTGTAGGAAAATGTAGAGAAAGAGTGATGGTTTTCTACGGCAGAATCCACCCAATTTATTGCATATCGTCTTACGGGTGATTTTAAGGTATTTGTTAGATAACAATTAAATTTTTTTTTATCGATCCTAGTATTGTGCATAATATTGAAATAGCTATGTCACTATGTTTTGACTTGTCACATAGGAAAAAGTTCCAAAAATAAAGAGATTGCGAAGCAGAATAAATACCGGCATAATATGGCTCGCAAAGGGTATACAGGCCTTGAAGAGGAGTTGGTATGTATTTTGTGATTTATCTATTTACAGCATACTGACGAATTTTATAATATTGGTACATTATAAGAATATTTTTTGATTTATAGCTCATAGCCCAAGACTTAGACCCATGTACCTCGTCCATTAATATTGGTACATTGTGGAAGAAGGCTAGAGCAACAAAAGATGGATATATTAATGAAGATGTAGATGTTGCAGCGACAAAAATTGTAAGTTTGTAGATATTTGGAACCCTGCTTACTTTTCTTTTAGAAAACTATTATATTATGCTTATTCATGTAAGCTAATTTTACATATATTATATACATTACAAGATAAACTTCAAGCGTTAGATGGTGAGGAGGGGGTAGACCAATATAACATTGTATCACAGGCTATAGGAATTGTAGAACACCCTGGAAGACACAGGGGTCTTGGATTAGGTGTTACGAAAACGAGCGTACGTGGTCGATCTCGTGGTTCTCGTAACACTGATGAGCAAGTCGCCATCCTTACACAGAAATTGAACGTGGCATTTGAACGGATGGCAACAATGGAGCAAGAGTTGTCATTTATTAAATCTCAAGGGTATAAGCCATCTGATTCATTCGACCATGATCAGCTTCACATACCTAATATAAATAGTGTCAGAGACAGTTGTGAAGCTGATGCACGTATTTCTTCTCTTTCCGAGGTAAGCATTACATAACTTTGAATTGTTATTAAATGGATGTATTTGGTGTCATAAATAATTTATAATGTGTAATATTTTCGTTTAGGGTTTGCATAAATGTGACTTGTTAGCGAATGATCTTTTAACTCTTTTGGCGAAAGGAAGGGTCTGCATCAGTCACAGTACCCAAACGCAAACTGTCAACGGGTACAACTTAGCCCTACTTACAAGGCCGGTGAGTATTAACACTCCAATCATTGGTAGTGCACCCTTGCATTGTTATAAAGAGGGCGATGAGGCAGCCACAGTGCTAGAAGCTCATTGAAGCTTCGTGCCTTGGCTTGTGGATCAGATACGTCTCACTACTGAAGAGGTATTGACATTCAACTGAACATTGGGTTTTGTACGTCGTCTGACCTGATCTTAATAAAGTTTATGTGTTTGATTCCCTTCGAATCTATGACGTGCCTTTTGAGGTTGCTCGTCGTGGTGGGAAGGAATTTATAGACATGTTAGTATACTTTTCACTTCTTACTTCACTAGCTTATTTATACATATATATATATATATATTCTACTTTCATTATTTGAGGTATATATACTTACAATATAATGTATCCAACTCTATTTATTAGGACACTACAGATGGCATATCAAAGGAGAGGTGGGAATGGTGTCCCAGACCCAAAGAATCTTCAATATGAGCCTATCATGGTAAGTAGGAAGACAACTATTTTATATTTTGTTTTAATTCAAATTAATATATAATAGTTAGAGAGCTAACTGAATTCATTTGACAGTGTCCACAACAGCAAAACGGCGATGATTGTGGATACTATGTATGTAGAGCAATGGATCTTATAGTCTAGAATAGATCGGTCAACATAGATCCAAGCCATGTACGTTTGCTTTTCCATATTTTTCTATTAATGAATCATGACATATATATTTTTGACCTAATGGCTAACTGTATATTAATTGAAACATGGGTGTTGTAGTTTTTCACCGATGACTATGCACAAGGCCATTAATATAATGTTGATGAAATTGATGAAGTTAGAGACCAATGGCCAAGCACGTGCACTCATTCATTCGGTATTAAGTAGCGATCTATATATTCTACATGCATTTTCAAGTTTGTATTTCGTCTACATCTTTCGGTCTTCCAGCCTAGATCTGTGAACTCTTTACTTTGGGGTGTAGAGCTACCAAGTTGTGGTATGCCCACTAATTTTTATTCCTAAGTATAGTTCGTGTATTGAGACATGCATACCAGTTATAGATTGATTGAAATTATGGTGTGATACCCTGCTGGTATGAATTGATGTTGTTTTACATTGCAGATTTGGTAATTGTTTGAGCATACAACTGTGTATGTGGGCAGGCACAAAATAGAAAAATGCTAAAAAAACATATACTTTTAATAACGGTTTCCCATAGAACCGTTATTAAAGCATAGGTTTTAATAACAGTTTTGTTTAAGAACCGTTATTAAAACTCCTTATAATCTGATATTCATGCGCATTTAATACGTATTAGAGGGTTTAAAAAACGCATAATCAATGACCGAAACGGTAATTCGATCATGTTTTAACAACGGTTTTTGTATTAGCCGTTATTAATACATGGTTTTCAACAACGGTTTTTTCTTATAAACCGCTATTAAAACCTTATTTTTAACAACGGTTTACTGCGAAACCGTTATTAAAAGCTCCTTTTTAACAACGGGTTTTAAGTAAAAACCGTTATTAAATATGAAGTTTACGCACATATTCGCGGGTTTTTGTGTATTTTTCATGACGATTATGAACTGTTATTAATAATATAATAACGGGTGATTCAATAACGGTTGAAAACCGTTATTAAAACTATAAAACAACCATTATTAAAACCCCTTTCCGTGGTTGTGCTCGTGACATCCACTCCACATGCTATCTCCCTCTAGGGTTTTCCCTTGGAAATCCTAATTGGACCTAGGTGGCCCAACTTTCTTTCACTTACACTACCATTACTCCATTTATCGTCCCACACCTCATCTCATTTAGATCCAATCCCAAATCATATCGCTTTACCTCTCGATTCCACATATGACCAAAAAACCCTAGTTGGCCACTTCAACCCTAGCACCATTCTTCTCCCACAAGTAACCCCTCTCTTTTTCACTCAATATCTCTTCTCTCCCTTGACACCCATAATCACCCCTTATACAACAATTTCCCCTCTTAACTCGTACTCCACTCTCCCTTAATCATTTTTACTTCCACATTTTACAGATTACTACTTTCTCCCAAAACCCTAATAGGATCCCTTATACACCCTTACACCAACCTACGTATTATTTTTCATCCCAAGTATCCAAACACTCCACATCTCTCCCTTTAGCTTATTTACACCTTAATATAACTTTTCTCACATAACGATCATCCCCATGCAAGTTTTATCCCTCCCATGCAAACTCTCGAAGTTCCCATGCCAACCCTAGAATTCCCATGCATAGTTCTCATCTCTTATTCATTTTGGTCAACCTCATACCCCCCTTTAGCAACTCACTTCCCATTTATTTCTTTTGTCTTTTCATCTCCATGTCATAATAATAATTACCCTAACATGCATGTCCTAGAGGGTTAAATCATGCCACAACACATCATAATCACCACATATGGATATCACATTCATGTCATGAGAAAACACATACTACGTACCTTAACTCCAAGCTGCGCTACGCATAAAACACGTTAAGGATAATCATGTGATACACAACAGAACATGATATATATACAAGGCACCCAAGGCATACAAGTCACATAACATGTAGGAACCTTAGCCACATCCTTACCTAATACGACATCGGTCTTGGAGCACGTTCCTACTCCTCCTTCGGGTTTTGACTTGATTCGCCTATAAGAGGGAAAGACTATGGATTAACTTTCCTCTAACCAAATTGACTAGTCTTCCTACCTTACCCTTATCACAACTTACCATTAGGGCTAAAAATAATAATATTGCTAATGGTGACAGGGAACTAAAATAATAATAATAATAATAACCATAATAATAATGATAATAGTAATACTAGTAATAATAAAAATAATGATGTTAAAATAATAATACTAAAGTTATAGGTCATTAATAATAGTAATAATAACAGTTATAAGTATTTCAAGGTTAGGTTAAATAATAATATTAATAATAATTATTATAACATTAAGAATAATACTAATAATACTACTAAAAATAGCTAGCATTTGTATAACAAGGTTTTAGGGGTTGGGGAGTTTAGAGGACCACCTAGGGTTGCTGGTGGCACAGGTGGCGGCGCACAGTGCACGGCGGCGGCGGCGATGGCGGTGATGGGGGAGAAGAGAGGTGGAGAAGTGGTGGAGGGAGGAGAAAGGAAGAGGAGAGGGTGGCAGGGGGAAAAGAAGATACGGGGAGGTAGAGGAAGCTCCCCTGGTGGTTTTAGAAGGTAGAGGGGGTGCTGGAAGTGGCGGCACCGGTGGTGGGTGGTGGTGAGAAGGGCGGCGGGGCTCGAAGCAAGACTGCTTGGGAAGAGCTCTTTGCACGGCCAGGGTGGCTCGTGTAGAGCAAACCAAGGGGTGAGGGAGGCCTAGGTTGGTGGAGGGTGATGCAAGGGAGAATTTCGTGGGTGGATCGGGCGGCGGTGGCGACGGGGTGGTTATCTGAAACGGGGATGGCGCAAGGGTGGTTTCTGGGCTGGGGCTTCGAAAGATCCTGTTGCTGGGCTCATGGGGGTATTTATAAGCTCGAAATGGGGGAGGATCGAGAGGGGGGGCAGAGAAAGGTACGAGTAGGCGGGAAATTTGGCACACCGGTCGTCGGTGGCAGGCCGACGCGGGTCTGCCATGGTAGACCTGTGGCTCGGTCGGGAAAAAGGAAGGGGGCGGTAGCAAGCCTGTGTGAGGTGTGGGGGTGGTCGGTCGGTCGAGGAGGGACAGACAGGCGGTGCACAAGAGAGGGAGAAGGTGTGCAGGCGGCGCAGAAGGGTTGTCGGCGTAGAAGGGGAGGGCGGTGATTTGCAGCGGGGCGCAGGGAAGAAGAAAAGGGGAAGGGGCTGGACCGATCGGTCCAGGGGAGAAAAGAAAAAAAGAACCGGCCGGGCGGTTCGGGCGAAGAAGCAGCGGGGCGGGCCTGTGTGCGAGACGGGCGAAAGGGGGAGAAGACTGATCTGGGCCGGTGGGCTGGCCCAATCGGGGGAAATGGGGGAGAGAAAGGAGAAAGGAGGAGGAGAGAAGAAGAGAAAAGGAAAATAAGGGAGAAAAAGGATTCAAGGAAAATAATTAGGGAAGAAAATAATTAAAATGACTTATGGGGTGAGTTATAGTATTTTTGGTAGATAATTAAAATTTTAGTAATTTATCTTAATATATCTGATTATATTAGTTTAAAAAGGTAGCAATTCATTTATTTTAATTTATTAAACACTCACATCTAATTTGGTATACTTAAAACCCACAAAATAATTAAGTTAAATAAATTTAAAAGGCAAAATCCTCAACGTAATTAAATTAAATAAGTTTAAGAGTTAAATTATCCCTATTAAAAGTAATTTAATAAATTATAGGCTTTTAAAATTTTTGGGGGATTACAAGTTATGTTCTTTTGACTTTTATTCCATCCAACCTCCTTCACTTGCATTCTCCATGCTTAAATCTGACATTTGACCCGCACACAATCACCTTCCACATCCCTTGGTTGATTGCTTAGTTTTCATAACTTCATTCAACCTAAATAGAATCTACTACCTTACACTAGTGATGCACAAATACAAGGACGGAGAAATGAAAACAAGGACTGCGAGAAACATGAAATTATCATTTTTTTAATTTATATAATGGGGACGGAATAAAACAACAAAATATATATATATATATATATATATATATATATATATAACACCACTACCTACATTAGATGACGCAAATCATTAATAATATTTTTTAAAAATTAATTGTATATTTCCAGTATCGATTCTGACACTGAAAGCATTTCCGTGCTTTATTGCCTTACGCACTTAATCACTTTGTCCTTTGTCATTCAAGTGTTGAACAAGCTACATCTCCTCCTCTTGTGGATGCAAATTTTTGGTTCCTCCATCCCGTATGTATACCCCATTTGTTTGCTTTATTTTTGTTTAGCCTTTCTCTCATTTGCTCATCTTGGTTGCTCCCACCTCTCTTTTCATTTTGGTCATTTTGCTAAGTTTTCTTAAGCTTTGTTGAGCCTATAATCGAGACCCATCGTTCTCTCTATCTTCTTATTCTCTTTTTTTTACTTCTACACTTCCTTCTACCTAACCTTTATTTATTTTTAAATAACTAAAGAATGTTAGATTTTTAGTTAAATTATGCAGTTGCCATTTTTTGTCTCCTTCTCTTGTATCTTCATTTTTTGAAGGTGTTGAAGTTCTTTTAGCAGTTCTTGGTTTTATTTTTCTATTTGTGCTTGGAAAGAGGTAATACATACGATCCTATTAAATAAATAAAAATTATGTGATAGTATAGTTGGGGTTTCTTATGTTATGCTTAAGTATAACTTATACTTCCCAATGATCTCATGAAAAATATGCTTATATCATGTATTATTATTAATTTCTATAAGGATGTGAATGTATATTTTTATGAAAAGCATGATAAATTTATTTATTTTAATATATGTATAATAGCATGGATTATTGCAGTAAAACAATTATATATGATTAAGGTTTTATGTGCTAAATGGGCTTATTTGTGTTTTATGGGAAAATTGGTAATTTTGTCACTTCTAAAATTTTGAAGAATTGAAATTTTATATTAATGTACCTATTTTAATGTTATTTAGTTTTATCATGAATTTTACTTAATTCTAATAACAATTGGTATTAAAATAAGATATTATTGAATAAATAACATATAAGGGCATTTTAGTCAATTATGACTTATTATACCTACAAGTTTGAATAAAAGGACTATGATGACCTTAATGGATTCATAGGTTGACTTTAGTATTGACTTTGATTTTGGTTTGAATTGTTAGCCTTATGGTCAAATTAAATAATTAGAGTTGGAATCATTATGTGTTATGTGATATGACTGATATCTTATGATCACCTTATTGAGATATTAATATTTGAAGGGGAAGACCTCGAGATTTGGGATTGGTTGTTCTTTAGGATTAGCTACTCTAATGATGAGATAGGAGCTACGATTTGGTTTAGTGGTTTGTCGGATGCCTCGACATTTCGACTAAGGCCCTAATATACTCTATAGGTGACCTACAAGCCCTATAGGGGGTATTGATACTAAATGATTAGATATCCTAGGATGGAAAGATATTGTGTTGCCTTGTTGCACCAGTATGACTGGAGTACTTGTATATCTCTAGGTTACAAGTTGGGAGGATATTGTGTTACTTTAATACGCTGGTATGACCGTTGTATTTTATATGTCTCTGTGTTATTATTATGTCCTCTCAAGTAATTAAAAATATAAATATTTGATGTATAAGGATTTTATAAATAGATTGTTGTTGTTTGTTGGTTTGGTAGTTGCCTCTACACACTACTTGTTTTGATATGTTGGTTTGATAGCTACATACATGTACTATTTGGATTTGATATATTAGTTAGTAATTGTCTCAGTACTTTCCTTATCATATTCTAAGTGGTATAGAGGTGGTTATTATAAAAGACATTAATTATGGTTTAGTATTTTTCTTCGTGGGACACCCTTAGTATAATTAGAGTGAGATAGTCGTAATATAGTTATGTTTGATGTGATGAACATGTGGCATATAGTATAATATGAGTTATGGTATGAATGTGATACTTAGGTATGGTATGTACTGTTTAACATATTATGCCATAATACTTTATATTACCTTCTATGTACTCCATGTAATATTTGCATGCTTAGTATTATGGGCTTACTCAATACCATTGTACTAATGAGTTTTATTAATTTATGGTCTCATGCTTATTAAATTGGCAGTCTTTACCTTATAAGAGTACTTTGAGGGTATAACTTAATTGATTTTGGTAGTGGTTGAGAGTTAGGATTATCCGGTGTCCGACATCGATATTTTTTGATCTAAATATCCCCTTGTCAATTGTAACTCTTTTGTCCGATCTTTTGTTATCGTAACAATTTAATATTTTAATGAAATCTTTCTTTACTTCTTATCAACTGTTGTTCTTAATTTAAACGGATAAAAATTTTAATCTTAACACTTAGTGTAAGAAAGATAGAGGAATTAGACTTATATTAAGTATTGTAACAACATCCTACATTTTTAATGGATTAGTTTCTACTATCAAACTATTTTTTTTTATAAAAAATTCAAGTGCTGAAAATGGAGGTGTTACAAAAACATTATTTATAATAATAATAATAATAATTCACTGAAAATTAATTATAATTATATAAGCAAAAAAAACCAAGAATAATAGACCCCTAGAGGCCGTACCCAAGTTTCAAACCTTCGGAAAAGTCACGGTGACAAAAACCATCTCTAAGTCCGGGTTCAGAGATAACCAAAACATCATAAACTCTTTCACCTGGAACATACTATGGAAACTTTCTTGTCTCCATGGCCTTCATGATAAAAAAAAATTATCCTTGAGCCAATGATGGACATTCCCCTAACCTACCATCATGGTTGAACAAAAATTCTATTTAGTCCGATATTTTCTCCTCAAAAATATTTTCCATCTCCTTTTCTGCAAGTATATTTCTCCAAAATATATATGATTTTTTTATTATAAAAAAAAACTTATCATTCATTAAATTTTCGTTGTCTTTGTTTTTCATCTTCGTGCGTGCGTACCCATGCTATATTACCTACTACTTCAAATCAAAAACTCGTACCCATGCAGTACTACCTACTTCTTCAAATCAAAAACTTGTGCTCGGAATGGACTTCCTTAAAGCCCAGTACTCTGAGAATCGAGAGAAAAGAAACCTCACCCACTGACCAAATGGGTACCTACCTCCCCTTCCTTGCTATCAACTCAATATTGATTGGTCTTCACTATCTGGGAACCGAGGACAAATGGGTATTGGTGGCCTTATTAGAGATGGCACTGACCTTTTGATTGTCGATTTTTCAAGTGGGCAATTAATACTGTCGGTTTAATTAGTAGGAATTTTTTTGGTCCATGTTAACCATGTTATTCATGAAGAAGCCCAAGGTGTTTGTACCGTCGCTATATAAACTCTTTAACTAAATAATCCAATCTCTTCTTTAGGGAAAGAAATTGCATTATCTTGAAATCGCTTAAAAAATTATCTAAAACACTATGTTTAAAATTATATAGTCCATTTATTTTAAAAAATAAAAATAAATAAATAAATACCTATTATTTGATTTCTGAAGTGAACTTGTTAACATCGGTGAACTTCAGACTAGCTACCTAGTAAGTTAGCTGTATTAAATACTATCTGTCGACTATTATTCTCGATTATTTACAGGTTAAAAGAACACAAGAGACGGCGCAAGTGCTCAGACGGACCAAGAGGAAAGGCGTTTAAGATGGCACCTGAAGACAAGAAACACACAAGCACACGACTCGTGCCGTCGTGCGCTTGGCCTCGGGCCGAGGCGCATCGTTGGTGCATCTGGCATTGAGCTAGAATGCACGGCCCACGCCTTCGCATTCCTTTGCACCATTCTTTTCCCCCAAAATTTCCACCACAATAGTTTTTTAAAAAAAAAGTGAAAGCATATCGAACAATTTAATATATATTGCTTCCACAATAATAGATTGATTATCCATAATAGTAATTATGTTGAGACAATGACAAGAGAGAACTAAAATCTGACAACGTCAACAATTGATGTGAATAAAAACTACTATTTAGTAAAACGTCTATTCAACAAATTAAATATGGGTCATTTATATAACAACTCCCACAATTATTCATAATGAATTACTTATTAAGGTTATTTAGATTTTACTTTTCCAACTAGTTTAATAGATTTTTTTATATCAATTGAGTCAAATTAATATATACCCAACATTTACATAACTAGATGAAATTTTACCCAATCTTAGGTCTAGTAACTTTTCTTAAATTTAGGATGTGGTAAATTAGTTATTTAACATTTTTCTATGTATGGACAATCATCTTTAACTAGATAGGGTCTTACTTAAATCTATCTAATAATTTCCCTTAAAATAAGGTATTGGTAAATCAATTGTTTGTTATCATTTGTACGAAATCTTATTCTTATTTTCTAAGTATTTTATCTTCTTATTTAATTATCTCACATAAATAGTAATGAAAATTTTTGTGCATATTTACTATTTTTATGTCCAACTTATAACTTAAATTTATCTGATTTAGTATATGGTTCCTAGATAAATTTCTTTTGACCTCAAATCAATTCATGTGCCAAATATTTTTATAAATTTTGGATTCTTAACTTAATTCCACACATTTCCTTAATTTTTCATATTTTTAAAAATTATTTCATTATTTCTTTATTTTAATCATTTATTGAGTAATCTACTTTACCTAAACTATTTTTAATCTTTTTATTTCTTGGGCATGTGACTTAAAAAACCTAACCTCTCTTGTATCCCATGATTAGATCATGTATTGTCCTTACTTATTCAACCATAAATCTATCCATTATCATCTCAGTCACTCTTTACTAATTCTGTTACACTCTCTTACCTATGTCAATTCACTCACATCACTCCTCTTGCTTGCAACCAACTCCATCTAACTTCTCTCTCTCTCTCCCTACCCCCCCCCCCTCTCCATTTTTGACAATCATAAAGGGGTATATGCTCCTTTGGTTGATCATTTTACACTTAGTAAACTCCCGACACTTCAAGCTTGTTCTCTCTTCTAACATTTCTCCTCAATCTTGAAGTGTTTTTCTTAGTTATTCTTGCCCTTTGTGATGTGTTCCTCCATCTTTCTTACTCCTTCATTATTTCACCTTTTACTTCTAAACTCTTGGACTTTAACTCTTTAATTTTTTTGTAAGCAAAAGAAAGTTAAATTCGTAGGATTAGTGAAGGCCTACTCAAGCTTGTTTGAGCCTCCAATTTTAAAAGCTTTAGGGGTTATTATCCTCACTTTTCTTTTCTTTTCTTGTATATCCAAACCTTTTGCTATTCTCTTATCTAATTCTCGTTATTCTTTTTTCTAGGTGATTAATGTTGAAAGATTTGGTGTTAGGCTTATAGAGGCTTTAGCCTTAAGGGCATTTTGAGGTTTTGTGTTATGTTTTGATTTAAGCTAATTGTATTTGTGAGATGTTAATAGTGTAGGGGTGGTTAAATGCAGTGTTGGTGAATTTTAAAAGCATGTAGAATTTTATGGGTTATATGTGATTTTCAACCTTAGGGGTATTTGGGTATTTTGTGGTAGATGAGTATGGCATTGTAATCCATGAGGTGTTTACATTAAATTTGACATATAATATGTGGGTGTAACACCTCCAAAATTCACTACTGAAAATTTTTGTTTTTAAAAGTTTTATGCAGAAGCAAATACAGTAAATTTTGGGGTACTACCACTACACTTAGTACCAGACCGGTTTCCTTTCCACTGTTTTGATACTAAGTGCTAAGGCTAGAAGACATACTTTAATTAAATTTCAAGAATACATTTATAAATCAAAGTAGTACAATAGTTAGGAAGGTTAACTCACCTTCCAAGAAAAACCCACTAATCGTGGCTATAAGGAAAATGTTAGTAGAAAAGAAATATAAAGAGTTTCATGAAAGACATAGAAGGACTTCCCGATTCGAAGCACGCGGCAGCGCCCCGGATAACCCTATGCTCTCAATTCTGAAGGGAGCATGTGATCTAACCTACAAATGATACTACCCATTGAATAGGTAGGGGGCCAAGAAAGGAATCACTTCAGTACTATGGTACTGAATAACCCTTTACACTAGACTAACATGTAAGGCTCGCATACAACACATCAAACACATAATCATGGAATGGTACATATATCGGCGGAAATGCAATAATAATTCGGATAGCTACATCCATCGGTAGGATATATTAGTTATTTCATTGTTATTTGTATTCAAGCCATTAGTGTCCTGATTAGCCATCACTCGGTTTATATCCACGTGGTTCGGGGACCCCACTATTATGACCGGTGGACCAAAAATAACTATCCTAAGGCAGAACGCTCCTGACCACTATTATAATCGGTAGACCGGTAAATATATACTACCCCAGGGCAAGATGCACCTGACCACTATTATAACTGGTGAACCGATAAATACATACTGCTCTAGGACAAACCGCACATGGCCACTATTATAACTGATAGACCGGTAAATATCCTACATCCGATCTTGACCCATATGGAGTTCCACTGTAAGTGATTAGTATCTTTTCCATAGATTATTATCATCCAAGGGTTTTACTTATTGAGATTGGGACCCCCACTATTATAACTGGTGGACTAATAAACTTATACAACCTAGGGCAAAACACACCTGGCCACTATTATAATTGGTGAATAGGTAATCATCCTACATCAAGGCCTGGCTAAATGATCTTTCACCTTAAGTGATTAATATTTTATTCGTATCTTATTTGCCAAGTAAAACACATTTATCCATACACAACCCAAGGGACACTCTTAGATTACTACCATTCGACCAACCCAAACTTCATGAAAATCCTAATACTTTGACCTGAAACATTCACACCCTCCAAAAACTCCTAGGAACCCCCAACATTTTTCCACCAACTTAATAGTGACCCTAGAAACCTTATATTCATGGGTCAAGGTCCGCTCTCATTTTTCTCTATCTATGCTCACCATCTCCCACTAAGATTTCCCCTTGAAATCCTAATCTAGCTTATGTGGCCCTTGCCTATTCTCTCCTTACTTAGCCCCCATCTCCCCTTATTCAAGCACCATCACCATGATCACCCAACTCCAAACCTCACAACCCAACTCCTCAAATCACACATGTGATAATGACATTCTAGTTGGTCACCCCCGAAAACCCTATTATTCCCCTTTTTTCTTTCATATCCCCTTTTCTTACATAACTCTACCCTCCATTTGGCTTGACCCAGATCCTCCATGTGGTGCACCCCTCATCACAACTCCGATGTTTAACCAACTTCCTCAACCTTTCCCCATAACACACCCTATCCTTAGGGTTGATCCCCCGAAACCCTAGTTTATGGTCCCTTTACACCTTCCCATTGTCCCACATACTAAAACTTCTCCAAGTACACTAACCACCCAAAACACACTTTCCTCTCCACGGTTAACCTCCAAACAAGACTTATCCACGTAAATCTTTCCCCCATGCAAAGCTCACACTTGCACCTTCAAATCACCAAGATATCCGTATACCACATGTCACCATTTATACCCAATCGTGTAGTACTAATATTACTAAACCTTGTTTTTATACTTAACACCAATTATTTCTTAGCATGTGCATTTACTTACATAATCACCCTTGCACCTTCAAAATTATCAAAATACCCCTATTCCATATATTATCACTATTTATACCCAAATGTGAAATACTAATACCACCAAACCTTATTTTCACACACAAACACCCTTTAACACTTGGTATTTACATTTTTTTTAGTATAATTACCCTTGTACATTCAAAACTACCAAAATACCCCTATTCCATATATTATCACCATTTATACCTAAACATGAAATGCTAATACTAGCAAACCTAATTTTCACACATAAACACCCTTTAACACTTAGCATGTAAATTTATTAGTATAATCACCCTTACACCTTCAGAATTACCAAAATACACCTATTCCATATATTATAGCCATTTATATCCAAACATAAAATACTAATACCACAAATCCTTATTTTCACACATAAACACCCTGTAACACTTAACATGTACATTTATTTGTACAGTTATCCTTGCATCTTTAACATTACTAAAATACCCCTATGCCATATAATAACACCATATATACCCTACATGTATTACTAACATTACAAAACCCCTATTTTAATTCATATCACCAATTATCACTTATCATGCATACATATTAAGTTGACTCCCATTGCACATGCCAAATTACTAAAATGCCCCTAGGCCATAAATACTAACAATCATACCTAACTATGTACTACCAACACTACAATTCCCTTGGTATTACTCTTAGCACAAATTATCACCTATCATGTGTGTTTATTTAAGCAAACTCCACTTTACATGTGACATTACTAAAATGCCCCTAGAACCCAAAATATTAATAGTCATGCCCCACATGCATTAGTAACACCGCAAAACCCTTATTGTTATTCTTAGCACCATTTATTCTTTAACCACCATATTTATTGTAATTATCACCATCATACATTGAAATTTACCAAAATACCCTTAGACCCTAAAATATTAATATTTCTACTATCACGAACATTTATAATCCACCAAACCCCCATCTCCACTCTTAACAACATTCATAACACATTAAGCATCTCACTTAGGTATGAACACCAAGAGGTGTCCAAATGACCAAATTGCCCCTAGAGCTCCTATTAGTTCTATTTCACTATAAGTGTCCATACTATCTTAGCCTAACATGTATATACACATAACACTCATCATCAACATCAACCCCTTTTTCTTAGTCACCATTTTTACACATATCACACCATATACAAGACAACACAATAATCATGGAATTGAAAAGTAACACAACATATTTACATAAATCACATACCAAAAATTCTAATGTACTAGCATACGATAATCCATACATTTTGATGACTATAATGGCTACCTTATTTCCAATAAAACCAACCTTAACCGGTATCCCGATTTAAGATACTTAGGCTCTGATTAATGAAATTATGTATCTAAGATAATGTCACAAGTGCAATATTAATATTAGTCAAATAAAAGATTGATTTTTATTAAAAATTATGAAATAAATATATATAACATTAATAACTATCCAATACCTTAATTAATGCTAATAAGTGTAAAATGGTGTAGCATAACTCACGATGCCATGTAGCATGAACCATGCAAAGGGCAAACGAGGTAAGGAAAAGGAAAGAGGGGAGGGGCTCAAGTAGGTTTGAGGGAGGGTGAGTTAGGGGTGGTCGTTGGGTACAGGGGTGAGGCAAGGTGTAAAGGTGGTTGGAGGTTAGAGTGTGGTGACTTAGAGGCGGCAGAGACAGTAGTGGTGGTTATAGGAAGAGGATGCTGCGAAGGGATGGAGAAGAGGAAGAAAGGAAAAGAAGAAGAGAAGGGAAGGGGGAGGGGTAGGTGGCTCGGGTTAGGTGGTGTAGGAAGGATGTTGGGGTGGTGTCTAGTATCTAAGGGGAGGCTGAGGCGGTGGAAAAAAGGAGGAGGAGAGGTAGATAAGGTGGCGGTGCAAAGGGGTCTAATGGAAGAAGAAGGAAAAATGGAGGGGTAGGCTACAAGGTCAGCAGCTTAGGGCTATGTAGGGGGGATTAGGTTGTAGGAGGAGGGTGGCGTGGTGGATGGTTTGGTGGCAAAGAGGTGTTGCGGGACTGACAAAGGAAAAATAAGGGGAAGAAGGAAAGAAAAAGAAGAGAGGGTCAGCAGGGAAAGGGAGGGCTCGAGGGAGAAGTGATGTAAAGAGGAGGGGAAGAAGAAGAAGAACAAAAAGAAGAGAAGAGAGGGAGGGGCGTGTGGGGTAGGTGGTACAAGGGGGTTGTTGTCACCTTTTGGGCATGACAGGGTGACAGGGCGAAAGGAGGAGAGGTAGGTATACAAGGAAGGAGGGGGGACCAAGGCTACTGGGCTAAAAATGGAAAGAAAGGACGATAGGGGAGGGTAGTGTAGGTGTCGGTTGGCGGCGAGTGGTGTAGAAAGGGGGAGGAGTGTGAGGGGTTAAGGGGGTGTTTGGTTTGCAAGGTTTAGGGGAAGAATAAAGGAAGGAAGAGGGTCGTTCGGGGAAATGAGAGAAGGGGAAGAACGAGTTGGCTCACACGGGAGAAGGAAAGGAAGAGGGAGGAAGGTGGGCTAGCCTAAGGAGGGAGAGGAGGGAAAGAAAGAAGAGAGAAGGAAAGGAGGTGGGTGTGGACTAGCTCTGTGGGAGAAGGAGAAAGGAAAAGGGAAAGGGGTTGGGCTGGCCCAAGGAAGAAGGGAGGAAGGAAAAGGAAAAAGGTAAAAATGAAGAAAAGGAAAAGTAGAAAAATAAAAAGGGAAACATATTTTTTAGAATTAGGATTAGAAATTAGGATAAAATTGGTTTTTGGGAAAAATATTAAATTAATTTATCTTAAGTTTAGGTATTTATTTAAGATAATACTTTTGGTATAAATTATGGGTTTGGAATTTATTTAGATAAGAAAGTAAAATAAAATGATAAGAATAATCATATTTAATTTATTAAATAATTCCATCTATTTTGTGAATCAAGAGTCCCAAAATAATTAAATTAAGAACTTAATACTAAATTATCTCAAATAAAGGTTAAATACTTAAATTTTAGTTTAAAAATTTGAGGTATTACAGTTAGGGTTTGGATGGGTATAATATAAGTTATAATAATAATAATAATAATAATAATAATAATAATAATAATAATAATAATAATAATAATAATAGTAATAATAATTTTTGATATGTTTAGGTGAATTAGGAGCACTATAGTCTTTTTGGGTGAAATATGAAAAAGTGAGGTTTGCATAAGCATTTTTGGGTCATAAAATTTTAAGTGTGATATGTGAAATATTAGGGGAAAATAGAAGCTTTAGTGGTACACTATTATAAGAAATAACTTTATTAGGGAGTAGTAACTAAAGGATAACTTCGGTATTTTATATATAAAATGTTGGAGTTAGGTCACAATGATATAATATTTTTAATAATATATTGAGGCAATGATCTAAATTTGGTGAAATGGAAAGCCTTATAGATGGAGCTATGGTGCAAATATAAATTAGGATTTAGTGAGGGTTGGTCCCTTTATTTTAGTAACGTCTCATATTGTCCTTGTTGCCTTCGTTATGCCTTATCATTACATCATATAATTATATCATGTGTAATTTGTTTGACTATGTCGCATTTATGAGTATTTATCATACAGACAATAGTTGGTATAAATTCATAAATGGTCAATATCATATGTAAAAACGGCTCAACATCTTTCCTCATGATAAACCAATAGCAATAAAAGTGGAAGCACAATGATCTTATGTAAACTAAGTGAAGTAGTATGATGTGCTAAGTGTTCATTGATGATCCAATAAAACATTAGTACTTAAAGTAGAATATTACATGAGGTGGGACCTAGATGATTCCAAGTGATGAGATTATTTGATTATATAGTACCTAGTCCTAATGGAACCATACTCTAGAATACTTTATTTAACTGATCCATCAACCTAGAGAGGGTATGTCTACTCAAGAATTAGAAGTTCACTAATGTCTCAGACATGTGTTTATGTTAGATGTGAGAGTATCAATGAGGTTAACTACCTTTCTCCCATCTGTGGGGGAAAGGGGAGAGTAAATGTTACATATTAGTGAGGTTGACTGTTTTTCTCCTATCTGTGGTGGAAAGAGGAGAGGAGTGGTTGTATTACAAATGATTCTCTGATCTCAATATGACTAATATATGTAATTGTGTGATCACCTAGGTATTAAACTTAATCTAGGATTCTTGGAATCATCTTTCATCATGAACATTTATATAACACCCTAGAATTTACTAATTAAAACTTTAATTTCACAGAAGTGTTAATTATAGAAATTGATGGGTGTTACCACTACACTCAATATAAGTTTGACATCCTCTACTAGCTATATCATCCTTATATTAAGTGTTAAGGCTAAAACATTACTGCATGTAAATAATATGTACAACATAAGAATAAAATATAGATTTCATCACAAATTACATTGTCTTGATAAATACAAAATAATCAGGCAAATCCATTTTAATATGAAAAAAGGAGAAATAGAAAGGGGTTTCAGAGTCCGATGAATATTCAAATAAAAAGATGATGGGGTGAGCATCGGATAGTCCTAACTCTCAACTCTCTACTAGAAGCCATCAAGCCAAACCCTAAAAATATTATTGGAAGGTAAATAGTACCTATTGAATAAGTAGGGGATAGGGAACAGAACCCGTTAGTACTACGATATTGAGTAAACTATTAGACAACACTAACAAGTAAGGCCACATGGGGCACATAAATAACATCATAGCATAGATACATCTTGAAAATCATGCGAACATAAAATGGACACAACCAACGTTGTCAAATAAATCCAAATACTGAAGGCAGGCACTAAGACACCTACTAAGATAACAATCCATATCAATTCCAATTCTGTGATAGGTTACTAAGACAACTACTAGATTAACTCATCCAAATCAATTCTAGATACCAAGGTAGGGGCTGAGGCATATACCAAACCACATACCAAAACATGTAGTGCAGAACGACAGCTACCCAAATAGTAATCTAAAACAAGCCATTAACATTTTCATAAAATAATTATTTCTAATTTTAATTACTCAAGGGAGATACAATAATAATCTAGAGACATAAAAGTACACAGGTAACATTGGTGCTTAAGGCAACATAGTACCATCCAACCATCCAACCCAGAGGCATAACAATATTTTGGCCATATTAGTGCACAAGGTAACACAATACCCTCCCAACCTAGGACACATAATCCTTAAGTATCAATATCCTCTATATGGCTTCTAGGTCACCTATAGAGTAGAATAAGACTTTAATAGGGCACAACGACACATTTACGAACCAAATTAAAAGAGGGATGACACCTCATCTCTAAGGTAACTATCCTAGAGAGAAATCATTCCCAACTCGAGGTCTTCCACCTTAAGTATTACTATTTTATGAGGTGATCACAAATATCACATACTACACAACAATTTCCATCTCCATAGTTAACCTTTTCCCCTTTTCTTTCTAATTATTGAGGCAAAATCTAAGGCCATTAGTCTATGTCAAGCCCAACCAACATTAAGGTTAACCTATCAAAATTTGAAAGCCATCCTAACATCCAATTATTCAAAAAAGATACGTTAGGTCAAAATTACCAAAATGCCCTTAAAAACCCTAGTTTTGTCAGATTATTCCGTTACATACCAAATATTGTTATTACGAGAATTTTCCATGAAAAGGTTAAAAGATAATATATCACATTATTTCAGCACGTATATAATCTTTATGATCTAGCAATTAATTATATTTTCCGTTTTTCATGCATTTAGTAAGTTATGTCCATAAACCCTAATCATATGTTTATAATACATCATATGTCCCGTGAAACAAATACATATATATATTTATGGCATTTATCAAGGAAATTAACATTCTTGTGCATGTGAGTAGGCATTCCTAACCCTAGATCATGCAGATAGCAATTATCGTATTCCAACCCTAATCAAGCATGCGTTATTTTATAATATAAACCCTAGATACCATGAAATGATATTCACGTAACAATTATCATAGAAATTACATCATAACTTAACAAGGTAACACATCCGATTGAAGCCCTAGACATGGTAATCATGCAATAAATTACACATGCATATAGGGTACGTTATATACATGTTAATTAATTAACATCGTACGTTTATGTTTCACACCTATTCATCACCCTTTCATAGATAATGTTAAACTTTAATGTGTGAAATATACATATAACCTTTCAAAACTCATGAAAAAATCATTTTGTAACATATAACAACTATTATGTGTCGTCACATGATTTCACATCTTAGTAGAAGGGCATGGGTTACCTCTTATCCAAGCAAATAATATAAGAAATATTCACCCAATCTTAGTCTCCACTAAACCTATTTAAAACCCTTACATTAACATAACATATATTAGCAATTAATACAATACCATATTAACTAAAATTAATTAAGCCAAAATGGAGGAGAGGGTTTAGAAAATAATCGGTAAAGGTAAAAAGGAAAAAAAATTTGTGCCACAAGGAGAAGAACAATAACATTGGAGGAGCCAAGGAAATGGGGAAAGCTTTGTCAAAAAGGGCTAAAGAGTGGAGGTGATCAACGACAATATTTGTCGTTGGGAGGGGGTGAGCTATAGTGAAAAAGGCTGAAGCTAAGGTAAGGGGACGGTGGTTGTACGTGCAACAATGGGTGGGGGATCAATACAAATGGTTGAGGGAGGTGTTTCAGTGAAAACTACCGGTGGTGGGGGTGATGTACAACACTTTTGGACGAAGACAAAAGAGGATGGAATGGAGGGAATGGACTATGGTGTGGTAGTAGTTTCGGTAAGAATTATCAAAGGTGGGGGTGAGGGAGTGGTGGAAGTGGATTTAGCTAGGGGGATGTGAACGGTGGTGGTGTGTGTTGTGGATAAAAATGGTGAAAAAGAACGAGCAATGATGGAGATCGACTAGGATTTTCTCTAGCTTGATGGGGATCAGGAGGAAAGAGAATAACAGAGGCTTCACTTTGGGTTGCAGCATGACAAAAAAAATGAGGGGATGAAGGGTTTAAATAGGATGGTGGCATGAAGGGGAGAATAGAGAAAAACATGGGGAGGAAAACATGGAGGAGAGGGAGGTATGGTGTGCAAGGTAAGGTAGAGCAAAACATAGGGATGGAAACATGGAGGAGAGAGAGGTATGGTGTAAGGGTATGGTTAGAATCTAGTATATGATAGGGGTAATAATTTTTAAAGATTAACCGGGGTAAAAACATCTGGTTACCTAAAGTAGTTACCCGATATCTGTTAGGGCTTGAACTAGGATTAATTTAATAACATGAATTCTATCATATTTTATCCAAATTAAATTTATATATAATATGTCATAATAACATACATATAATTAACATACTTAATACAAAACACCCTATAATAATTACTATAACTATCGATTTATATTTAAGGTTTCTAAAAATGAGGTATTATAATTTATGTATGTATAGATTACATCTTTGTATATGAATCTTTTTTGTTATGCATGAATTATCCTATTGATTTGTATTATTACATTACTTAGTATGTAGCATACTAGTCATATTTTTTATGGATGATGCTCATTCCCACAAGCAAATACCTTCTTTTTTGTAGTTATATGTTGATTTAATGTTTTCATTTTGCTTACATGTGGAAAGTGTTTGTGGTTTAGTTGTTGATTATGGCTATCTAGACTTCTCTATATTTGGACTTCTAATCTTATGTTTGGGTAATCTATGTTCCCTTCTTTCTATTTTGAAATCTTGTATCATTGTAGGATTAAGTGCTTCTCACGCATGATCTCTAGGTATAAGTTACTTTTTACCCTTATACCCAACATAGATTTGGTATAGGTAGTGCCTTCTCTATATTAGACACAACATAGTACCAAATATTTTATTATTATTACATTAGAAAAAACAGAACTTTGGTGTGTTACACTATCTCAACACCAAGTTTCTAGCAACTAGTTGTCCTTCCACCTATAACATTATTCTCATGAACCCATGGATATATAAGATGAGAGTTGTCCTCTCAACCCATCACCAAAGTCATATGCTTCCTGACCTAATAGGAAGTCAAAGAAGTTACCGCCACCTAGAGATTTACCCTCACATGCTATTAGAGCATAATTAAGGTGAAGCCACAACTCTTATAGCAATTATAGTCTTAGTTTCCACCATGAGAACTTAAAGAGACCTCGCACGAGAAACTCAACCCTGAAGCACTAGAATGAAATGCCATGATCGGCTCGGACCTCAACCCTAGGATTTGAAAATCTTTGATTGAGTTTTTTTAAGAATAATAAGGTTGTTTAGTTGGTGCATGTTTATGTTGAAAATATTGAAGGAAATCTAGGAGGCATGCATGTATAAGGATTTTGAGACCAACCTTGTTGGTGTGGCCCTCTAGTGGTACACTTCTCTACTTATTAACTAAATCTCTTCTTTTGCACAATTAATATACATGTTTGTCTGATAACTTGTGAGCTATCAAAAACTCCAAAAGTTTCTAAATGACCTTTATAGGGTTAAACAAGGAATTAATTAAAGACTTCAGAAGTACATCAACAAATTCAATGGAGAAAAATTCCAATTACGAATGCAACTACACACCATAGTGATAGCCTTAGAAAAGGCTTACTGCCACACTCAGACCTCTGCAAGGTGCTAGAAAATACCCTATTCCCAAATTAAATGGGAGGAATATGAGGCTAACCAAGTGCTACTGTAGGTGACTCCAAATATAGGGAGTAGTGAAGGTAGATACACAAAGATCGCCACAGCTGGGCATTGAAACCTTATGACATGGATTCAGATAAGTAACAAAGGAGTGACTCCCAAGACCCCCACAGAGGCAGCTAATTCGAGCATACAACCACAACACCAACCTTATCAAGGTCATTATGGTGACAAATACAATGGGAAACAAAGTAGATAACCCAACAAACTTAGAGGACCTATTGAGAAAAGGACACATTTGTAGATTATGGTCATATTACCATTGATTCTATAACTATAAATTCTAAATTCATAGAGATGATAAAGAATGATCACCTTTCTAAGCATCTTATTGACATAAGGAAAGATATGGACACTAACAATGACTATATGAGAGAGGACATTGGGCCTCCAAGCCTACCTAAAACATCATAGAGCACCAAGATGACCTATATGATCATGGGCGAGTTGACAATCAATGGTGTTAGAGTTTCTAGAGCCAAGAAACACACATAAGAAGTACAATAAGGAGTATAAGATCCACAAAATGGTCAATTTAACTCCGTTCAACAACCCTTTACCTTCATCGATATAGCTATCATGGGTTTGGCCACCTTTTATCATGATGTGTTGGTGATACAGTTGTACATTGCAAATTACCTCATCAAATGCATTAGGGTTTATAATAGAAGTTTAGAAAATGTCACGTTCCTCATCACCCTTAGGAAAATAGGAATAATGGAAGAGAAAATTTAGAAGTGGTCTATAGCTATGATCATGTTTAGTGGAGAACATAAGCACGTTGTGGATGATGAAATCATATTTTCAACTATTTTATACTCTTTTTAATTTAAGCTTTTGACATTTATTTAAAAAATATATGATATTAATGATATTATTTGTAATTATGTGCTTAAATAATAATAATAATAATCTTATATATTAGATTATTTTTTAGCTTAAAGTAAAAACTCATTAGGAAACTGATAGTCTATCATATTATGGTTATAACTTTCACATCAAAACTTGGATTTAGATTATTCAAGTTGTTGTAAAAAGATAAACTATGATATACAATTATTATTTCTATCTATTTCTTCTAAATCTTCTTGTGGAATAGGAAAAATAGAGATTAAATTTATAGCTAAAAGTATTTTAAAAGTTTTATTAGGCATGATTTAATAAGTCAGTTACTAATGTTTTCCTTCTTTCATAGGTTCAAAACTAATAGGTGTATATGTAGGCCATCGGCTGTAATTATACAAAAAAAAATCAACAAAATTTACAACCAAAGAGGCAAAGATCTATAAGCTAAAGAGAAGAAGAAGAAGAAGAACAAGAAGAAGAAGAAGAAGAAGAAGAATAATAAAAAGATTAAAATAAGGAAGATATGACCTGTTACTGTTGGTATATATATATATAGAAACACAACGAAGACTGCACGGATTGGGAGGTGCCAAAATTTTCAGAAAAATTGAGAGATGAACATTCATTATAGAATAAAAGACAAAGGCACAAATGCCAAAAATATTTGAGAAATAGAGGATAGCTAGGGGCCTAAATCTCACATTAAAATGAAAGAAGATGGAATACACATGGGGTGCCTAGAGGCAAAAAAAAATATTCAACACTACTTGTCACCAATGCAATACAGTGTTAAATTTTGTTGGTTCTTATTTTGAATCTAAAGTAATATAAATTTATATATAAATATTCTTAGTTTTAATATTTTATGCATAATTTAGATTTTATGTTTAATTTGATTATTTTAATTTTAATTAATAGCACATTCTAAATTTATTTTCCCAATGATATAGCAAAATTCTATTATTTATACTAATAGACTAATAGATTACTTTATGTGTTTTATACCATTGGTCTAGATTGTATCTAATTAATAGAATGATTAATTTTAATTAGCATTTAACAAATCAAGAAAATATACGAGGGCTTATTCCTCACTTTAGGTCAAATAGCATAAATAGAAATTGAACGGGTTGTGCAAACTTGCATAATTTCTACAACAATAGGGAAGGATAAAAAAATTTAATTGAACGTAAATTACTGTTTTTTATTTAAATCATTTGACTAGAGATAATGGGATAAATAATTAGTGATAGGACTATGTAACTTGAGATAGTGTGATAGTTAAATATTCTCATTGATACATAACTAGTAATTGAAAAGATTGAGTAATTAATTAAATGGTCATTATAATTGTATAGAGGTGGATATGGATTCCTTGATAACTTTTATTAACCAATTTGATCTTTGTTAGATTTTATTTATTTTAGTTTAGATATTTTGATATTCTTAGTTTAAATTAATAATTATTTCTTTATTTTATTTTTATAACCTAAGCCTGATTTAATTTATTATAGTTTTTGAGTTATTGATCAATCTCTATGGGATGATAATTCAGTACTCATTGTGCCCTGTATTACTTGCGACTAGTATACTTGTCGATAGTTATATTTGGCCGACATCAATAGACGAAGTCTAACTTTTGGTTGGTGTTGAGGGAGTCAATCTTAACACCAAGTTTCTAGTAATACATTATATTTTCACTTATTATAGTATTCAAAAGCATCCTTGGATTCACAAGTTGAAAATTATGCCCTCAACCTATCACCAAGTCATACACTTCCCGACCCTATGGGAGTCGGATAAGTCATTGACACCAAGAGAGTTCCCCATGCATACTATCATAGCAAAATTAAGGCATAGCCACAAATCTTATAGTAATTACAATATGTGTTTTCACCATGACAACTTGAAAAGCTCCTAATCCCATACCTCCTCCCCAGGATTTGAAATTCTCTAAGTTTTCTAAGGAAAACATAATTATTTTATTTGGACCCATGTAGACATGGTTGGGATTAACCTAGAGATTTGTAACTAGGGTTGTAAATGAGTTGATCCTACTTAGTATTTGGCTCAGTTTAGCTCGTTAAAAAATTAATTTCACTTATTTTTTTAATTAAATGAGTTGAGCCTCAAGCCACTTTTAGGATTTTTTTTTTATTGAACAAGTTGAGTCCAAGCATGAAAAAGTAAAGCTTGACCAATTTTTTGACTTTAGCTCATGAGTTGACTCGGCTTAACTTGTTAAAAGTTCAGCTCCGCTCATTCATTTAGTTAAATAATTTGAGCCCAAGCATGGGGATATTCATCTTAGCTTAGCTCATTTACAACCATACCAGTGCCTACATGATCCTAATCAATCTCAATCACCCACTAGTCAAATAATGAGGTAAAGGAAATTTGGCTCCATTTGGAATAGAGTCATCAATGAAGAAATATAGAATCTTCTCAACATCAGCTTTGTCTATAAAGTCCATTACACAGACTAGCTAGCTAACATATTCATGGTGAAAAAGATAAATGGGAAGTGAAGTATGCATTGAATTTATGGACCTGAAGAAAGCCTACCCAAAGGATTCCTTCATGTTTCCCCATATTGATGAAATGGAGGAAACTACCACCAAACACGAGCTTCTTAGTTTCATGAATGCTTTCTCCAGCTAAAATTATATTATTTTGTTCCTTTTTTATGATTAAAACCCCTAATTCATTACCAAGCAAGGAATTTTCTACTACAAGGTTATGTCATTTGGTCTCAAGAATGTTAGAGCCACATACCGAAAGCTAGTAAATTGCTTGTTCTTGGATATAATAGGTGAAACCATGTAATTATTCATGGTCAATATGTTTTTCAAGTCTCTAAAGGATGATCACCACCTTTATCACCTAAGGTATTACTTCCAAGTATTCTAGTAGTACCATATGAAACTCAACCCTATAAAATTCTCTTTTGGAACTTTATGAGGAAAGTTCCCTCGATATCTAGTTATCAAAAGGGGGATTGAATACAACCCTAGCTATATCGGTAACTTTATCAACATATTGTCTTTAGTATTCATAAATGATGTACAAAAGCTTACCAGAAGGGCTAGCACACTCTGTTGATTCATCTCTAGGTCTTCCAAATAATGTTGATTATTTTTTGACATATCGAAGAAGAATAAGGTTTTTAAGTGGATGGTAGAATGTATATATGCACAGAAACAATTCAAGACTTACCTAAACTCCCCTCCACTTTTATCCATACCAAACAATAATGGACCTTTTCATACTTATCTAGCAGTCTTTGAGACTATAGTGGTATAACTTTAGTATGAGAATAGTACAGGTAGTATGTGAATGAGGCTCTAGTAGACCTATAGACTCATTATGAGCAACTAGAAAAGTTAGTGTTATCTCTCATAATTAGGGGGCCAAAAGCTCAACCTGTACTTTCAATTTCATCCGATTGTGCTAGTCACAAGCTATCATCTCCTCAATGTATTACATAAGCTAGATATATCCAGCAGATTATTCAAATGGGCCATTGAAATTAGCGAGCATGAGATCATATACCAACCAAGAACTATTGATAAATCATACGTATTGGATAATTTTATTGTTAATACTATTCAAATGGGCCATTAAAAACGAGCATGAGATCATATACCAACCAATAACTATTGTTAAATCATAAGTATTGGATAATTTTATTGTTGATTTTACTCATGATGTTGCCTCCTCTACTGAGTAGGAACCACTTTCCATCCAATCATATACCTCTGTGAGATGTTTTTATCTGTGGATAGGTCCATAAATTTCAAAGGTAACATATTGATTTTTTTCCCTTCCTTTAAGGGAGAAATCATCCAAAGGGCAGTCAGATGCAAATTTAAATTACCTAATAATGAGGTCAAATATAAATCTTTGGTTGCAAGACTACAACTTGTAAAGGACATGGGAATTAGGAAGCTCACATTTTCCACTGATTCACAATTGGTGGCTATATAGATCAATGAATCTAACAATGTTAAAGACTCCAAGATGGCAAGTTAACTCAATATTTCCAAAACATTACAAGCCTCCTTCGATGAGTGCTTAATCATAGAGGTACATAGACTTGACAATAGCTACATTGATGCCCTAACAAGTCTAGGATATGTGATCCAAACCAAGGGCTCCTAAAACACTCAAGAGGCGTGTATGAAATAGCCTTCCAAATGACACAAAAAAGAGGAAGTCGTCACAATGATATTTAAGGTCATCTAGATGACTTGCCTTCGCAACTACATTGTAGATGAAGAACTCCCTAATGTTAAGAATGAAGTTAGATCGATATGTGATTAAGTGAAAACATTTGCAATCTAAAATGTGTGACATTATAAGAGGTCCATCTTCAAACCCTTACCAAGGTTCTTAGGCCCCAAATAGACCAAATACATTTTACAGGAGATACACAATGAAGAATGAAAGAACCACCCTTGCTCCCAAAGCGTTTATAACAAGATTCTTACAATAGATTAATTCCGGTCAAGAATGTGGGAATATTGCTTCAAATATTTTAGGAAGAGAAAAAAATTTCCAAAGATTGCACCTCATTCATGCTCTATGCCCTTTCATTAAGAGAAAAGCTGATGTAGTAGGGAAAATGATGATGTAATAATCTAAATTTTTCTAACCCTAATTACTATGTAATTAGGATCTTAATCCACTTCAAAAAAATTCTTCCATGTTTTTCCAAGCCATTTATATTAAATTTTAGCCTTTTGGGACTTATTTCAGTTATTTGGGGAAATTTATGTTTTTTACGCACGTGAATTCTTTAATCATGTAGTTTTTACTCATTCTAAACTTGTAACTCATTCCTAAAAATATTTTGAAGCATATTATTTCATTTCAATACTTTTTGCATTATTTTTGAGATTTTGATTATTATTAATTTATTAGTAAAAGGATTTAAGTTGTTTGTGGAAAATCACAATTTACGTGATTTACAATTCTAAGTTGTTTCTTTCTCTTTTTAGCTTATCTAAAAATTCTTATTTCATTGAAAACTATTCTAAACTTATATAAAAGTCACATATATTTTTAAGTTTGTAAGTTACTTCTGAATTGCAATGTCGTAAAAATTTATGTTTTCTGCGACATATGCTTATTGTCAATTTTTTCTATTTTAATCCATTTGAGCTCTAATTGAATTCTAATGTTGAATATTTCTACATATTTGACTTTATAAAATTATTCTGCATCTACTTTTATCCATTTGTAGAAAAACATATTTCCACACATTATCTAATTTATTATTTTTATTCATTTTTCATTTGTCGAGCTTGAAAAAAACTCCAATATCTAACTATATATATATTTAGATTCCTAAAACTAGGCCTCACCTCCCCATAAATGTTTATAAATTTTAGGATTTATTTGCTATTTTTCCTCATAAATTCCTATTTTCTAAGATTTCTACCTATGTAATTATCCTAAAATTTGTGAAATACCTACCATACTCCTCTTTGAGTTGGCTTGTGACTCTCAAATGATGAGAAATTGGATATAAAAAAATTTCTAGTAATCCACAAAAAACCTTGGCATAATTCAATCTCACAAAAATCCACCAACTATTTTACAATATCTCTTCCTTTTGTCTTTTTGTGAGCTTGCAAGCAAGACCCCCTCCCCCCCCCATATAATTAAAGTCAAATACAGGAAAGAGAAGGGGTGTGTAACTGACCAAAAATAGCCCCAACCTTGCATGTTTCATTTCAAAACCAAAAATCTGAACTCCCCCTCCTCTAGCTAATTTATTTGCTACTTTGCACACCTTATTTTCTCTCTTTGGTCATCCTATAACTTTTTTTTCTTTATCTCATTTTAAATCATGCATTGTATAATACAATTAAAAACTCATTTCTCTCTTATTTCACGGCATTATGCCCCTCATATAAGCCTCAACTTTTGCTTCTCAACCAACTTAAGTTGTTGTTGTTATTGACCAACCTAGTTTTTTTGCCAAAGTGTGCCTCTTCCAAGGCTTAGATCCTTAGTGTTCATCCTCCATTTTTATTTTATTTTGTTTCTTTCATTTCATACTTCATTTAGGAACCCAAATTTTCTATCATATTGTGCCCCTTCCCTCCATTTTCCCCTATTATTTGTTGTGTTGACCAACTTAAATTTTGGTTGTTGCTGCTTCTGCATATATTGCATCAGTATTTTTGTGGCTTTTCTTCCTTCATTTCTCCTTATTTTCCTTCCCATTAACCTTAAAACACCTTGACCTCTCATTACTTGGTGATTATTGATGGTTTTTGTGGTGGTTTTCAAGCCTCCACATCCAAGGACAATTCTTCCATTTCACTTCTTCCTTTTCCATTCTATAATTATATTTTCATGCTAATATATTTTGTGCTATTATTATTTTAGTTGATAAAGAGGTAAAAGGAGAATATTAGTAGCATTTTATTCTTAGAGGGATGCACTTCTTTATATTAGGGTTCTTGGTTACTATGTGTCAATTTATTATAATCCATGTTAGCTTATTTTTATTCCTAAAAGTCATGATTAAGGTTATCTTATATGGTGTTATTGAATTCTATCTTGATATCATATTTTTGGGTGTTATTATGTTTATATGTAAACTTTACATTCTTATGTCCTGCTCAACTTTGCTAGAAAATCATAAGCACAATGGTATACTTTGTTTATAAAAACTATTGGGATGGATTCATAAGTAAATTGTATTGCGTGTAATAAGTATTCATCATTGTGTTAATAAAACTATAATAAATGATGGCTTGTAGGGAGAAACCCTAATTATGCATGGTTATGTGTTCATTATTAAATCAGGCATTAATAATTAAAGGGGATGATCACGTGATTCAAGACTGTTGTATTTCATTTGATACTTTTCCAAGTTGTTACAATAACAAAAGTAGCCTTAGATCTACTTTATATTGTCCATTCCAATGGCATATAGGATTATGCATACTTAAGGATTAGAATGTTCATTATGTTTGTGCCACTGATCCACCAGCTATGGAATAGTAGGGTCTCCAAACTTAGGTGACTATGTAACTAAAAATGTATGATGACCTAAGTATGAAATTTAATATGGTTTCATCCTTAGGTTATGTCATATCATAATTAGAATGCACGTGTAGTATATGTTTTCTTAAACCCTATGTTATATGCATGTCCTTTTTCTTTTGATGTACTATGTTAACTTACACAACATGCAAGTATTGACCATCCTTTTATAAGTGTTTCTCATTCCCATGAACAAATGTCGTCTTTTTTGCAGGTAATTTTTTATTAATGTCTATGATGTGATTATCTGTGGTGAGTGGTTATAGGTTTATTCAATTCTATAGTTATCTGAATCTCTACCTTTGTGTGTGTGTGTGTGTATTTTTAGTCATCTATTATCTATCATATATTTTCTATCTCATTTTTGTAATATCATATCATCATGGGATCAATTATTTCCCATATCATATCTCTTAGTAGAGTTACTTTTTAGTATTGCACCCAACATAAATGGGGTTAGGGAATACCCTTCTATGTTGGATGTGGCTTATCACTCAATATGTTATTATTAATGCTTCCACAAAAATAAATTATTCCGTAGTAAATTTTGGTGTGTTATAGTCAATGGAACCTAGTCAACAACAATGCATATTAGTCTTACCCAATAACTACAAAAAATTGGTCGAATTTGAATCCTTTTCTTGCTCTCATGACAAATAAGTTAATAATTTCATATATAAGAATATTATATGTCAATTCATAATGAAGTTGCCATGGATAATGATTCCCAGTTCATTTCCATTGATTGTATTTGTTGTTGTTGTTGTTTTGCAAAGAATGGGGAGACAAAGTTGCATTTTTCAACAATATAGTATCCTCAAGCCAATCGTCATATAGAGTTGACAAATAAGATAAATGTATGATATGGATTATTTCCAAGCCAAACGACTAAGCTCGGAGAGTGACCCCAGACTCATTACTAGTCCTATAGCCAATCCCAACCAACCTCATAGGCCTTTCTCATACATAGGACTAGACTCTGAGGCCTCGTCCATGATATGGGACATTGGAGGCCCTTAGATAAGCTAATGATCGTGCTCATTGGCCCTTTAACATGGAAGGATTCCATGAGATCCTTCTCTTCATTCAACCCACTTGTACTCAAATCCCTATACAAAAACCAACATCATGTTTTAATTCAATAATTGAGGGACCTATTCTATTTTCTCTCTTTTCATCTTCCCACTCATAACGATTCTTAATTTGGTAACTTGGATTATTATTCTTGAAGCAATTGTCAGAGGTAAATTTAGCTTTATAATTGAATTTTTTTTTTTACCTTGGTTCCTTCCTTATTTTTGTTTCTTCTGAAGAACTTTATGAACTTTCTAGATATTAATCCAAAATCTCCCCTCCACAATAAGTTTTTTCCTCATCATGATCTATTTTAGGAGCCAAAATTTTTTCTACTTTTATATGATGAGATCTAATCATCTCCTCATCAGCTGTTAGCGATCTTGCAAGTTTTTCTACTGAATAAATGGAAAAATCTTTGGATTCCTAGATAGTGGTCACTTTTGGCATAAACTCCATGGATGTAATCTTAATAATATTTATAACCTTTTTTCTCTATCAAATAATCAACATCTAGAGACATTAACTTAGTTAATATATTAGTGAAATGAGTTAGAATATCCTTGATAGATTTATTTTGTAACATTTTAAAGGATTCAAAATACTGAACTAACATATCAATTTTGAATTGTTTTACCTCACTGGTTCTTTCATAACGTACCTTTAGTGTATCCCAAATATCCTTGGTAGTTTTGTAGGCTAAAACTCTGTTGAAATCATCTAGAATAGTGAGCACCAAAGGATCTTAATGGCACAAGATTTTTTTCTAACTTCTTGAAATCTTCTTCATTATAGTATTTTCTATCCTTTTCAATAGTTTTATAATCCCTAGTAGTTTCAATATTGTGAGGGTCAAGTTCCACCATGATCCACACTTGATAGTATTTATATTACAAGAAAAACCCCATGTGATTGTCTACCAATTGTAGTATTATCCATTCAACATGGGTTGTCTCGTAGTTGAGTGTCATTTTTTCATACCCTCTAGTTCGCTTATATTTTCTTTTTGAGGTGTAAGTTGTTTAAGAGTACCTTCTTTGGAACTGCTATTAAGCATTAGTGCACCATATTTAACAACAAAATACTCAAGAAGGGAGTTAAATTGAGTATTTTCCATTTAAAATTTTAAAACAAACAACCATATAAATTAACTCCATACTATGAATGAGTAAACTTAGTGTGATAATTCTTTGGAATTGGTATAGCAATAATTTTTAAATGGAATTCTTCTATTTTGAACTTAATTTTTACGTTCCTTGTAGTATTCCCTATATGGTACATTGAAGCATAATTCAGTAAAGAGATCGATGCAAAGTATTATGTGGTTATTCTACTTAAGAGATATTCTTTTCTTAAGTAGCGTACACCCATAGTCCTAATTCTATCCTTTTTATTTATCACAATAAGTTAAATAAAAAATTACACTTTATTTGAACTCTCAATCATGCACAATCCTACTCCAAATTACCAAACACACACCTAACTCTAGATGCCCAAACTTCACCGTAACTCTAATATGCTATGCACAAGCTTAAACTCTTAAATTTTCCTAGAATAATCTCTTCCATATAATCAGTAAATGATTAAAACTCAACTAAATATAGATAGGAATTAAATTAGAAATAAAATAATCAAATTTCTATTTTTAGTTTAAAAAAATAGTTTCCTTTTTAAATCAACTTTTCTGTGGAAGTTTTTTTTGGTAAAAAACTTGTCTTTTATCTTAAACCTAATACTTTAAAAAAAATTACAGCTGATCAATATTGATTGATGTTTCTCTTTGGTATTAAAATAAGAAAAATATTTCTCTAAATTACCGTGGGAAAAAGTAGTTTAACAAGTAAAAATAATTCTTTAAAAATGACTAAATCATTCAAAGGTTTACATTCCAAAATATCTAAGCCATAAAACCCCTTGAGAATATAGACATAAATAGTAAAAAGATAATCCAATTGACTCTGAGAAAAATATTATTCATAATTAGTATAAAATCCCACTACAATATCTTTCTCATAGGAAATATTATGCTTAGTATAATATATTGATATTTATCAAAATCTATTGATTAATTATCATTCAAAAAACAAGGAAAGTTTTTTTTTTCTCAAGATATTATCCAAAAAATATTAGACAAACCAATTTTAAAAATGACACAAAACACTATTCTAACTTTTCAGATAATGTCTGTTATTGTAAGAAACTTAGCATGGAACTCATCACGAGTTTCCTCTAAAAAAATAAATATAAAGAGCTTTTAGGAAAATTTTTTGAATTATGATACTCAAATTAATTTCATAAGAACCATACTTTCTTACACAAAGATACACGGTCTAAATACTCATTCAAGGTTTATGATCTTCATACATTCTAGAACTCCCTCTGATGTTCCTCTATAGGGTGTTCTGAACTTGTTCCTCAAACAATCTCAGACCTATAACAAGTCAACTCATGGAACATAAAGAGAAATATTTTTATTTAGTATCATTAAAATAGAAACTCAATAAAGATACTACATTAGGAAATGTAAGTTGTAGTGTTGATCAAGACACGTTTATACAAAAAGTGTGCAGCAAACTTGAGCATACATCACAGAATAATAATATGTTGCACTAAACTTGAAGGTGTGCCAACTCAAGAAGCAATAGGTAACTTGACATGGAAACTGCATAAAATTTTTATCCCCCATTCGAAGGAATAGAAGGAGGGAGTCGCATATTGGAGTAGAGGAAGCTAGGGGTAACTAATAAGCCTCAAAAGTTGGAAAAGGGAGAGTATTTTGGGACTCCTCTACACTACCAAACTCATAGGATGAGGTAGCTAGCACTATAACCAGATCATCTAAAAATTGTAACCCCTCATCGCCTTTCCCTCCATCAAAGCCAGAGGCTTTAATATCCCTGATCAGATATGGAACTAGTGAATGGTTGCACAAGCCTCCAACAGACTCCATGAAAATTTGGGTGCACTTCAACTCTAGTAAGGAGAATTACTCTCCTAACTCTTGAAGCTTGATCAACTCTTCTTCCTTTAGCTCCATAATTTGCGGATGATCACTGAACAAATCTACAACTCTCTTATGTTGGATATATTCAAGAAAGTTAATCTCCTCTTTAGACATAGAAAGTATGACCTCTTTGTTCGTCTGTTTGTGCTAGAGGCACTTCACTTCAATAGTTAAAATGATGTTATCGTGAAGAGCATATAAGGCAAAAACCACAAGCAATTGACTAAAAACCAATACTCTTAGGATATAAATCAAAAAAGAAGAGCACAAGCAATTTTTTTACTCAATGGTCTGAAATACAAGAGATTTACCCATATAAGCATTGTTGATAAGTTCTAGTAAAACATCCAAAACATACGTAATCTTAGAAGTTGCACATTCCCAATTGCCCTAGGTTACGGGAGTAATACCTAGAGTTTTTCTACCTATACTCCCTAAAAGGTGTTACCCCTAGCACTGCCTACTTGATGGTTGCTAATCCACAAGTGTACAGCTTCGTTATATCATGTCAATATTATATCCACAGGGACTTCACAATTGATTATTGATTTTTATTAGTTTAGCTATCTAGATAGTTATGGGTGAGAAAATGGAAGCAAATAATGAAATTACTAACAAATTATAGATTCTAAAATGATGGATATAAAGCCTATGATTGAACTTCAGTCTCGCTTTTGGTATTCAATAGTGAATTAACAATATGCCCTAGTATAGTTCAAAATTGATGTGAACAATCAGTCTAATGTGATTCACTAGCCTCTTTCAATGTCTAGGAACATACCTAATTTAATCTATTGAATACTTCCGTGACTAATAAATTAGATTAAATCCATTAAATACCACTGATTCAATACTCCCTAATAATAATCAAACATCTACTTTTGCGAACATTTGAATTCATGTTTGTATATTAATTTCTGATAGTGATTTCAACCTTTCAATTATAGTCAA
Organism: Tamarix chinensis; assembly: GCA_030549775.1. Lineage (NCBI taxonomy): Eukaryota > Viridiplantae > Streptophyta > Magnoliopsida > Caryophyllales > Tamaricaceae > Tamarix > Tamarix chinensis. The sequence goes on along the minus strand of CM060180.1, from coordinate 17,012,297 downwards.
CATCTATATAAATAAAATTTTATCAAACCCGTCATAACAACAATTCCTAAGATATGAAACAGCATATATGAACCATACATACAACATATAATTTAACTCATCATATTCATACAAAATATAACCTAGTTCAATCCTAGAAAAAGAAATTACTTACTTATGATTTGAAAGAAATGCAACAAATAAATATAAATGACATACATATTGTAGATACGGTAAATAATGGAAAAGAGAATGGATAGATCAAACCATAAATTGAAGATAAAACTAGATTATCAGCAAAGTTGAGATACACACTTGTCTATTCTTAGTTTGAAGAGAAAAAATTGCATATGATTTCAAAATAAATTACAAGTTTTTTTTTACTTAGGAATAATGGAGAAAATATAAAGTCTCTAACCCCTATAATCTATTTTCCCTCCTTCCTTTTTATTCCCCACTCAATGTCGAAGCAAACCAGAGTGGCAAACAACGTGGAAGAAAGACGTGCAGAGTGGTAACTATCAACTGCGCGGTAGTGCAAGGCTGAACTGGCTGATCGTGCAACTTTTCTTCTCTCAACAAACATGTACAAACATGGTTGTGCTGAGGGTGTGCTGAGGTTGCGCAAAGGTTTTGTATGCGTCCTGTTTGTTTGATAGTTGCATGGATGTGTAATTAAGAGTTGTACGGATGTGCAGCTAGTTGTGTTGCAGCTATGCAAAACCCATTTCTTTGTCCTCTTAATTCATTTGCTCCTATTTTCAGCTCTTTGACTTTCTTGACTTCTCCAATATCATGTGGGGTTGATTATCTTCATTCAATGCCTTTCATATTTGATTTTTTTCCTAATTCCACGCACCAATCCTTAGATTTATTTGTTTATGTGCAATTTTCTGGAAAAAAATTACCAAGAGAGAAATAACAGAAACGAAATGCTAAACAAAACTACAAAAATGAAGGCAAAGTAGGGTAAAAATATGGAAAATATTTGGTTTTATCGAATCCCCTATACTTAATCTTTACTTGTCCTCAAGAAAAACTCCAAACAACAAAAAGGAATAGATAGATAGAGGGGAACGAGATCAAAGCTTTAGATGATAGAACATACTATACGAGCAAGACAAACAATTGCTAGATTAACCTGTATTATAAGTGTTAATAGTAAGAAAATGTACATAAAGTTGTGAATACTCAGTCCTGACTCCCAAATCAGTATTAGTATGATACTCTAAGAAGGTTTTTGATTGTGTAGATACTCATCCTTAAGAGACAAGGGTTTAATAGAGAATTAGACTTCCTCGCTTTAGGTAAGTGTAAATAATATATGCTCATGCATGTTTTTATTTCTCTTAAAATTCTCTCTGCCAATTGTGATTGATCGTAAGCTTGCGCGTATTGTCATTCTCCACCACTCAAATACATTATGTAACACAAAAATTATAAGGTCTTATTAAAGGTATAACGGGGCTAGAGTAGAGGGTAGGACAAGTCTATGATTATAGTTAAAAGCCCAAAACAAGTGTAGCGATAGCAATAAAAATATTTCCCAAAATCTGAGATTAACAATATATCATCATACTCCAAAATACCAACCAAGGTCTTTGCCATCAATTCATCCCTACCCATCAGAATCATAATATTAACTTACCCACATCCCAACTTCAACATTTTTATTCTTCTCTCTCTCTCTCTCTCTCTCTCTCTCTCATATTTCCTTTTTTTTCTCTTTTTTTTGTATTAATGAAAGATAGAGTAAGATAATAAAGAGGATGAAGCTACATTTTGGTCATTATCTCAACACAAAATCTACCAAACTCTTGTTTATGACACTCCTATGCTTATCCTTAGCATTCCTACATTCAAATCTATTCAAAGGTTATCGCTACCTAGTTTTTAAACAAGGGCAAGGTAATAACTCAAAATTATGGCCGCCAATGTAGGTTTTTTATTGAAGAATTATATTTTAGGCCCAAAGAGGTTAAGTAAAGGAAATAAATGTTATTTGGTAGGTAATTTGGCTAATGTATCTAAGAAAAGAAAACATGTTCCTTAATCATTTTAATGCATGCATAAGTCATATGTGGCCTTGAAGAGAATTCATGCAAGTTCTAGTTTTACACATTAGGGGAGAATACACAAAATCAAGAATTGATAAGACTATAAAAATAATTGGCAGTCTATAAGGCTCAAGATTTCACATGTTATTTTTCTACTAACTCTAATTCCTACGTTTCAATCTAGATGGGTAAATGAACAAAGATGAACCTCTAGAGTGTTAAAATAATAAGTGGTTTGATAGTCTATCAATCATAGAGTTTAGGCTTAAAGCATTTAAAAACCTTTTTCGTTATATTTGCTCATAATCTATAGGTCTCACTAGTGTGTGTATGATCAAGCTATGTAGAAAATTCTATCAAACTTTCACTCATTAACTTATCATTTCCCAAAAAAATTATATTTTATAAAAAATAAAATGAAAAGGAAAATTAATTAGAAGTACGCACACAAAAAGAAAATAAAAGAAAAGAACACACTAAAAATAGAAAATGGAAAAAATAAAAGCAAAAGAAAGAAAGAAAGAAATGAAGGAAAATAAATGCACATCACACTAGATGAAAATAAGGTAAATAAAGACAACATAAATGATAAAACTAACACACTACGATGGCGGTCTTAAACTTTGAAACAGTGACATCATCACAACACTTCAAGCATTGGACATTCACCTAAAAGAGCTTCAAATAAGAATGTAATATGTATACCATATATACCACATAACACTCTTGTACATGAAAAAACGTTTTACTCCAATATTTATTTTCCTTTTTATAGGCATTATAATTTTCGTAAAAGTACAACATCAACTTATCAAGCTCATAAAAAAATTTATACCCTATGACTTGTTAATATAATCTAAATATCCTAAGTAATGTACTCATTTCAGATACATTTAGATTAACACTAACAATCATAACATAAGTAGAGTTAGGTGCATGAAGCTCATACTTGAGAATCGAAGGAGTCTCAAGTTGTACCTGTTGATATTTTGCTTCCTTAAAAAAAGAAGGTCTCAATACCATACTCCAAATTCTCTTCTTTTTGAGGTTGAGGTGAATGCATTAGAGGCTCTTCCTCCTCTTGAAGTTTAGTTACTTAATTGGCTTGATCGTCACTTGCTTTATCCTTGTCATTCTTCTTAATCTTGTGGATGATAAATTTGGAATATCCTTGCCATTGCTCAAGGTAACTACCATAGCATCCTATTTTAGATTTGTCTCTATATACCTAGGCAATATTTCTTGATCTTTAGTAGCTGACATGTTGGTCAACATCCTTGTTCTCAAACCCAAGTTCTTGAACAATGCCTCTGGATCCTTCATCCATGATGCTTGCCCTTGAAGATTGGCCACAATTTCATCAATGAACTTAGACACAATCTCTACCAAATTAGGCTTTCTTGAACTGAAGCTTAAACTTCGAACTCTTGGAGTGGCTACCATGTTGGATACTGGTTTGGAATAGGATTTTTATTCCACCATGAATAGGCAAGATAATCACACCATCCATGGTAGTAGAAATTCGAGTACAAATTAGTGTGCCTATCAAAGTTCCGCTCATAGTTATCTTGTTCATATAGATGACATAATAGATTACCTACTTGATAATTTGTACTACCATGAGGTCCCCCACAATAATAGCACCTAATGGTCTAAAATGATCAAGTTATCTATTTTCTGAGATAAATATCTAACTGTGTGTCTAACCGAGCCAAACAATAGTACGTGACTATTGGCTTCCAATTCCTTGATAAAGTACAAATGCACTATGCCAAAGAACCACTAGAGACAGTATTAGATGAGTACAAGTTAAAAAAAAGGAAAGTATACGGGAAAAATAAAAGTCTAGTCTAGCTAAATAATAAAAGAATCAATATCAATGGGCCGAATTCCCCAACAACACCACCAAAAACTTAATGGTGGCTAATCCGCAAGTGCATGGCTTCTTTATAGTGTGTCAAAGTTGTATCCACCGAGACATCACGATGGAATACTAATTTTTATTATTTTATCTATCTAGATCGCTTTGGGATGAGAAAATGGAAACAAATAATTAAATGACTAACAAACTATAGATTCTAAAACGATGGATATAAAGTCTAGGATTGAATTTCGGTCTCATTTTTGGTATTCAATAGTGAATTAAAAATAGGTCATATTATAGTTCAAAATTGTTGTGAACAATTGGTCTAATATGATTCACTAGCCTCTTTCAAGGTCCAGGAATGTACATAATGTAATTCATTAACTACTTTTGTGACTAATAAATTAGATTAAATCCATTAAATAACACCAACCCTAAGAATGAAACGCCTATTTTCATGATCATTTGAATTCATGTTCAAATATTAATTTCCAACATTGATTTCAACCTTTTAGTTATAGTCAACATCTATATAAATGAGATTTTATCAAACCCAACTCATAACAATAATTTCTAACATACGAAACAACATATATGAACCATACATGCAACATATAATTTAACTCATCATATTCATACCAAATAGAACCTAGTTCAATCCTAGGAAAATAAATTAATCACTCAAGATTTGAAACAAATGCAGAAAATAAATATAAAAAACATACATATTGCAGATATGGTAAATAATAGAAATGGATAGATCAAGTCATAGATTGAAGATAAAACTAGATTATCAGTAGAGTTGGAAAACACCTGTCTGCTCTTAGTTTGAAGAACAAAATTTGCATATGAATTCAAAATAAATTACAAGGAGTTGTTTTGATTATGAATAATGGAGAAAATATCAAGTCTCCAACCCCCATAATCTGACATGCATCCTTCCTTTTTATTCCCCCCTCAATGTCGAAGCAAAATAGAGTGGCAAAAAATGTGAAAGAAAGACCTGCAGAATAGTAACTATCAGTTGCACAATCGTGCAAGGCTGTATTAGCAGGATGTGCAACTTTTCTTCTTGTGGCAAACATGTGCAAGCATGGCTTTGCTGAGGGCGTGCTAAGGTTGTGCAATTTTTTTGGCTACGACATGTTTTTTCGATAGTTACACGGCTGTGCAATGCTGCACTAGTTGGTTGTGTAACTTTTATTCTTTCGCAAGCTGATGATTAAGAGTTGCACGGCTGTGCTGTTGGTTGTGCTGCAGCAATGCAACACCATTTTCTTCCTCCGCTTGATTTCTTTTCTCCTCTTTTCAGCTATTTGACTTTCTTGACTTCTCTAATATCATTTTGGGTTGATTACCTTCATTCAATGACTTTTATATTTTATTTTTTTACCTAATTCCATGCACCACTTCCTTGGATGTGTGTGTTTATGAGCAATTATCTGAAAAATAATTACCAAAAAAA